>JAHHZJ010001028.1:0-84579 GCA_021437245.1 Aegilops speltoides | reverse complement strand
TCGATACTTTGATCGTGCTTCGATCGTTTGATGCTCGATTTTGATACGTGTTATGCTCGATGCTTTTGAAGCACTAAGCTCAATGTGATAGTTGAGCTCAAACTTTTGATGTGATATTTCGCATGCTTATTCCTAGTCAATACTATTGCACGCATGTTTGAATCTCATCAGCACCATATTTCATCATGCATTTCAAATTCTTCATAGTATATATATCAAATGCGTGTATGAATTACAAGATATAGGGAGATCTCCATGATTAAATTCTTCAAATGTGCATTGCCTCAAAAGCAAATTCCTCATTATGCACACATCTAGGGGAGTTCTTCTATATCTTGCAATCAAATTCCTCAATATCGATGTTTACACTTCATATGTTTATCCTCGTTGAAAACTTAACCTATGTTGTCGCCAATCACCAAAAGGGGAGATTGTAAGTGCATCTAGTGCCCTTAGTGATTTTGGTGTATTGAAGACCTATAGGTTAAGTAACTGATCGCTTGTGAGTGTACACAGGTCTATAAGTCTATGAGGAGTTTGATATTTACAGAGAAAGTCGACCCCTAAAAATGAAGTTCTTCGGCTGAAGACTTTCTGAAGACTTTGAAAGTGAAGAAATTGGTGTGACCATGAAGACGTGATATTCATTCGAGGAATATGAAGCGTGAAGACTTTTGTTTTCGTAGTTTCATTTTCTCTTTCTTGAGTCATAGGAAACACCGTCATCAAAAGGGGTCGAGGAAATACTAAGGAAAAATTTCCATGTGATGCTCAACTCAAAATCCTACACCTATCAATCCCTTCGAGTGAAGCCATTGGAAATCTCATACAGATTCATCAAATTCATCGATGATGAGACGCAGCTTCTTCTTACATTCGAGGACTTCTGTGGATCGAGGAGTTAGGAATTCGCCAAAGATCGAATTGCCTACACAAGGAGGAACATGATAGCCCCGAGGACTTTGAGAGTCAAATTTCCGACCGTTCTTTGTCTTACTTGGCGCCGACCAAAATATCTTATCCACCTAACGGTCATATCATTGAAGGGCATTTATGTCTTATCATGTCGGGCTGCTCCCGGGCTATAAATAGCCGCCCCTACAACCACTAGTTGGTTGGTCGCTCCAAGAGAACTTGACACTTGTCATCCGAGAGCAACCCATCCTCCGAGGACTTTGGCGAAAATCATCAAGTGAGGTAAATTCCAAAACCAAACCCACAAAACCCCAAGTGATTGAGCATCATCAAGAAATTGATCTGCGTGGATCCGACGCTTGTTACCTTTGAAGATCGTGCTTCTTCCGACGGTTAGGCGTCAAGGTCTAGAGCATCCAAGAGGAATTGTGGATCGCCGAGTGACCAAGTCTGTGAAGGTTTGGAAGTCACTGAAGACTTACCACGAGTGATTGGACGAGGCTGCGTGGTCTTAGTTCAAGGAGAATACGGTGAGGATCGGTGTCTGAGTTGCGGCTCGAGATCGGGTGTCCGGATCGTGTCCTCGAGTTTAAATACTCGGCCGCTCCAACCAGACGCATAACCGAGACAATGATTGAACCGGTTTACCAAATCATTGTCTTCACCAATCGATGGTTCTATTTCCTCAACTCATCCATTTCCTCATTCTCGTGTTGTATGTTGTTCATATCGTGCTTGAAGACTTTGATCAAGACTTTCACAAATTCCTCGCTTCAATTTCTTGATCGCTTGTCTTCATCTTGTTATCCTGTGTTTACGCTTCCGTACTCTGCTCTAGTCTTCATTTCATCATCTTGACTATGTGTGCATCTGTTATGTTTACTTACGAGTATATATTCCGCAAAATAGTTCTTCGCTAAGGAATTTCCTCACCGCAAATTCTGAGTGAAGAATTTCATAAAATCGCCTATTCACCCCTCTAGTCGATATAACGCACTTTCAGGCCTTTCGAGTGTCTGCGTGTGAAGCGGGCGCGCCAAATTAACGGCGCATGATGGCGATTCGGACCGTCGCTGAAAACTATATACCGCCGAGCTCTTATTGCGCGTCATTTGAGCTCGGATAGCGATTAGCACGCGCTAAAAAGCACAAACTTGGGGTGTGGCGCTTATATAAGCGCATCGTTGGAGATGCACGCTGCTCACACGGGAGAAATCATACGGCTATTCAGTGCTCCATCGAGCAATCGGCGAGACGATCGATCTTTTCAATTATCACCCGATCGACGCGTATCACGGCCATTAGTTTACCGTATCACCGCCACTAATTAACGGAGGGTGGTTGGCAACAATATATTTGCCGGGCCCACGAAGCGTTGAACTGCGTGCCTTGTTGAGATAGATGGATCAGATAAGCCGATGAAAAAGGAGGTGGGTTCGAATAGATAGACACGCGGTGCGAACTGTCCTCTGTGATCACTTTCGAGGCAGTTTATCTAGCGAAGCTTAGCAGGCAGCAGCAATGGCGGCCGAGCCCGAGATCTGCGTGCTCTCCAATGGCAGGATCACGGCGAACATCGCCAGCTGGGGCGCCACCATCACCTCCCTCCTCGTCCCCGACGCGCAAGGTTTCGTCAAAGACTTCTTCGAACAAAAATCTTTTCTCCAGATTCCTTTGGTTTTGGTGATTCTTGAATCTGAACTCCTCCCTCTGCGAATTGGTGCTCTGTAAGCAGGGGATCTCGCGGATGTCGTTCTTGGGTTCGAAACACTGGAGCCGTACTTGGTAATAACCGATCTACAATCCCATCTCTGTCTGTATAGATCGTGTAGTGCCTTGACTTTTGGATTTAGCTAACTGGAGATGGTATGGCAATGCTGCTGTGCTAACCGCTGTGATTAAGTTGTGAATTCTACTCCTGGTTGATTTTTTGGGCTCGACTGAACTGGATTATGCGGCAAATTGATGTGCGGTTTATTCGTTCCCTACTTAGCTCAGTTTTGTTGAATTGTCGGCTCTATCTTACTTTCTTTGTGACTGCCAGTTGTAATTCTTCATTAGTTTGAAAGTTTGAAACAACTTCATCTTGTCTATATTATTAGCAGCAAGTACCACCATATCAGGCTGATCACAAGTAGATGGCTGCCGATATAGCAAATTATTGAACAAGGGTGATGTTTCAGTAGCTATGGCTACATCTTGTTAGTAAATATGGCTTCGAGCTGAACTCCTATTCCAGGTTCAGGCTTTATGACAAGGAAAACTATCAAAAAACCAACGTTTCATTCAGTTTATGTCACTGAAAATTTCTTTAGTTTGTCTTTGAATACATTTTCTAAACCAGATGCAAGTATAAACTATCCTGATATAAATATGAGTGATTTGATGCGGAACACATGTGAATCAATGTTGTCTTGATACCTAGAATCGATGGTTCCTCAAATAGAAGATGCTTGATTTGTCGTCAGGTCTCAGATATAAGTTCTTCTATTTGAAAATACTGTAGGTTGTGCACTTCCGTTTAATGCAATTTGTCTTGGCAAGTCACTTTATAACTCTCTTTTCTGGGCTTTTTTGTAATTTGTACATAACCATGTAATGATGTAAATATTCTTTTAATAAAAATTACAGTAGGATCCTTTCCTGCTGTTTTCATGTAAAAGGAATTCCTATTGTTTCAGTCCTACCACCAACCAAACTATATAAAGTTAAGTAAGTTTTCAAAGTTCTTGTGGAACTCCTTTAATCGAAGAGGCCGTAAACCTTGATGCTAGTCATTCACACACCAAAGCCCAATGGTAATCACTTATTTCAGATATCTACCAACCAACTGTATATGAAATTTTGTTAAGTATCAAGAATGTATCTAGTTATATTAAATTTCCATTTAACTTGTTTCGAAGGGTTGCCTGTGGTTGTTAACATAGACCTGCTGTTTCTTCTATTCTGTTTTTGTAGAAAGGCATGGCGCCTTATTTTGGTTGCATAGTTGGCGGGTTGCAAATAGGATCAAGAACGGAAGTTTGATCTGAATGGAGTTGAGTATTCGCTGCCTATCAACAACGGGCGAACAGCCTTCATGGTAAGGTTTCTTAAATTTCATGCGGTTAGTTTTGGCAAGGTATATACTTTGTTTTAGGTAGATCTGACAACGTGGCTATATGTCTCTGAGGCTTCTTTAGACTAGTCGGTTGCTATGGAACACTGTAAAATAATAAGTAATTTTATTGGTGATTTGAATAATTATCATGTGATATTATCACAAGTTCATAACTGAGTAGCCAGTACACCACAGACCAAGATGTCTTAAGCAGATTGCAATACATGTACACTCATTTTCCTAGTACTATTTTTTAAGCCTCGGAGAACCAATCGTACTATAAAATTGACATGTCAGGAAATGAAAGCTACAAATTTTGTTATCTACCTTTAACTCATTTTTTTTGAAACGGACCTTTAACTCATTGTATTACAATTGGTTATGTTGATGTGCTCAACTGCAAAAAGTAATTTGTTTTGTTGCTGAATTGTAAATTTCAGGTGGACTGAAGGGGTTTGACAAGGTTGTGTGGGATGTTGTAGAACGTAAAGATGGCGAGTACCCATCAATAACCTTTCAATATGAGAGCAAAGATGGCGAAGAAGGTAATGTGACCAACAACTTTGTTTATACTGCTGAATCCCATGGTTAAGTCTGCCTATTCAAGCATGAATTGTTTCACAGGTTACCCTGGCGATGTAACCGTCCGAGCAATGTATTCTCTTCCTGAGGCTACCACTCTAAGACTTGATATGGAAGCTATACCAGCTAACAAAGCCACTCCTATCAGCTTGGCACAGCATACTTACTGGAACCTTGCAGGCCACAACTCTGGCAGCATCTTGGATCATTCGATCCAGATCTGGGCAAAACACGTCACTCCAGTCAATGAAAACACGATTCCTACCGGAGAAATAATGCCCGTCCAGGACACGCCTTTCGATTTCACCACGGAGCACAGGATTGGAGACCGCATCAACGATGTTCCTGGAGGGTACGACCATAACTATGTGCTGGACTCGGGCGATGAGAAGAATGGTCTGAAGCACGCAGCCAAGCTAAAGGACCCATCAAGCTCACGAACTCTGGACCTCTGGACCGATGCGCCTGGCATGCAGTTCTATACTGCAAACTATGTGAATGGCATCACGGGCAAAGGTGGAGCTGTTTACGGGAAGCATGCCGGAGTATGCTTGGAAACCCAGGGGTTCCCCAATGCCATCAACCAGCCCAATTTCCCGTCTGTGGTGGTGCAGCCTGGTGCGAAGTATAAGCACACCATGTTGTTTGAGTTCTCGGCATGATTAGAGATGCTGCCGGCAGCTTTAATGGCCGCAACTGCATTAGTTATAGAGTGGAATAAAACGACCCGAAGAAAAAAGTTAAGTTGTAGTACCAAACAAAAATAAAAAAGGTGTAGTGGCCAGAACTGAGACATTATCTCATTCAGAAAATCATGTTCAAGGGTGTCTTATATTTTGGTTGTGTATACTGTGACTGAGAAGAATTGTTCACATGCTTGCCAAAATATTGAAGGTCGTTTGCTTGATTTGCATGCTGAAGTGATTCTCTTGACATTTTACAGGAAACGATCGGAGAGCTTACAAAGCTATTTAACTATGCAGCAAATAAATCTCAAAAGATTCCATTGATTTCAATGAACAATCTAATCATAAAGTGATAATTCATCATGTCCCAACAAACACCCCACAAATTACATCGAATTGATCCGGTCATGTGAGACGGCTCACGAGAACATGGTATTGAAGATCCAAAAAGAGAGAGCCATCTAGCTACTACTATGGACCTGTAGGTCCTAATGGAATTACTCACACATCATCATGGAGGCAGCAAGGTTGATGAGCCATCTAGCTACTACTATGGACCCGTAGGTCATAATGGAATTACTCACATATCGTCATGGAGGCAGCAAGGTTGATGAAGATGGCTCCGACAATGGCTTCCCTCTCCGGCAGGGCTCCGGAACAGGCCTCCAGATGAGATCTTCATGGAACAGTGGCTTCTGGCGGCGATAACATTCTTCTGAAAGTATGGCAGAGGGTTTCGGTATTTATAGGCAATTATGGCGATGGATTCGGGTTAAGGCGGTGCAGGGAGGCCCACACGGGCAGGTGGCACGACCACCCCTGGCCACGCGGGGTGGCCGTGTGGGCTCATGGCTTGGCCTCTCGATCTCTCCCGAAGCTTTTGGTGTTTCGTGTTGCCCCAAAAGAATCGTATTAAAGTGGCAAGTGATTTTGACCTCCGTAGATATTGATTTCTTGCAAAACCAAAAATAAGCACAAAACAAGAACCGACCTC
The DNA here is from genome assembly GCA_021437245.1 of Aegilops speltoides. Classification (NCBI taxonomy): domain Eukaryota; kingdom Viridiplantae; phylum Streptophyta; class Magnoliopsida; order Poales; family Poaceae; genus Aegilops; species Aegilops speltoides. The sequence goes on along the minus strand of JAHHZJ010001028.1, from coordinate 78,302 downwards.
GGGCGCTAAATCAATAAGTTAATCTAGGAAAATAATTTAAATTGCTATAAAATGGTAATATAATAGCAAACAATGAAAAATTGTAGATACATTTGAGAAGTATCAGTAGATGAGGGTGTGTGCGATAAAGTGACACAACAATGTTTTTGATAGGTTAAGTCGCCTCGTCGAAGCACGACCTACATCCTATGAGGAGAGTCATCAAGAGTGGTGCTCGGCGCACGCCACACGTGGGGTTTTGCCGCTTCCTAAGTACCATGACTCCCGACTAGTCTGAGCCTTACTAGACCCCTTAGAATCGAGTTCCCAACCTCCTGTTGAGTCTTTGTTCTAGGGAGGGGGGAGAGTGACTTCTACCCTTGAGTTTATTCAAGTGGGAGTGGATTATTTAGATGCCAATGTGGAGTCTTATATAGCCTAGGTGACCTTTTTGAATGACCAAGGCTACCCTTGAGCAGAGAAAGTGGGATGTTAGAACTATGTAATTTTTCGTCCTTTTGTCCATATCCCTCTAGTTGGGATAGGAGGTGGATTATAGCCCACTTATTACATGTCTTTGTCATTTGGTCAGATATGCAACTTGTTGGTCGGATATGCTTGATACGTCCATTTTGCATCATGCTTTTATATTGATATTTATTACATTATGGGTTGTTATTACACATTATATCACAATACTTATGCCTTTCTCTCTTATTTTAAGGTTTACATGAAGAGGGAGAATGCCGGCAGCTGGAATTCTGGACTAGAAAAGGAGCAAATATTAGAGACCTATTCTGCACAACTCTAAAAGTCCTGAAACTCCACGGAGAATTATTTTGGAATATATAAAAATATTGGGCAAAGAAAGCACCAGAGGAGGGCCACCTGCCGTCCACAAGGGCGGAGGGCGCTCCCCCTACCTTGTGGGCCACTTGGCAGGCTACCAATGCCCATCTTCTGCTACATGGTGTGTTTTGACCTGGAAAAAAATCAGAAGGAAGCTTTCGGGATGAATCGCCGCCGTCTCGAGGCGGGACCTGGGCAGAACCAATCTAGGGCTCCGGCAGAGCTGTTCTGCCGGGGAAACTTTCCCCTGGGAGGGGGGAATCGAAGCCATCGTCATCACCAAAGATCCTCTCATCGAGAGGGGATCAATCTCCATCAACATCTTCACCAGCACCATCTCCTCTCAAACCCGAGTTCATCTCTTGTATCTGATCTTTGTCTCAAAACCTCAGATTGGTACCTGTGGGTTGCTAGTAGTGTTGATTACTCCTTGTAGTTGATGCTAGTTGGTTCATTCGGTGGAAGATCATATGTTCAGATCCTTAATGATAATTAATACTCCTCTGATTATGATCATGCACATGCTTCGTGAGTAGTTACGTTTGTTCCTGAGGACATGGGAGAAGTCTTGTTATAAGTAATCATGTGAATTTGGTATTCGTTCGATATTTTGATGAGATGTATGTTGTCTCTCCTCTAGTGGTGTTATGTGAACCTCGACTACATGACACTTCACCATGATTTGGGCCGGGGGGGGGGCATTGGGAAGTAATAAGTAGATGATGGGCTGCTAGAGTGACAGAAGCTTAAACCCTAGTTTACGCGTTGCTTCGTAAGAGGCTGATTTGGATCCATATGTTTCATGCTATTGGTTAGATTTATCTTAATTCTTCTTTCGTGAATTTACGGATGCTTGCGAGAGGGTTAATCATAAGTGGGAGGCTTGTCCAAAGAAGGACAGCACCCAAGCACCGGTCCACCCACATATCAAATTATCAAAGTAACGAACGTGAATCATATGAGCATGATGAAAACTAACTTGACAATGATTCCCATGTGTCCTCGGGAGCGCTTTGCTTTATATAAGAGTTCGTCCAGGCTTGTCCTTTGCTACAAAAAGGATCGGGCCACCTTGCACCTTGTTTACTTTTATTACTTGTTACTCGTTACGAATTATCTCATCATACAACTATCTGTCATCGATAATTTCAGTGCTTGCAGAGAATACCTTGCTGAAAACCGCTTGTCATTTTCTTCTGCTCCTTGTTGGGTTCGACACTCTTACTTATCGAAAGGACTATGATAGATCCCCTATACTTATGGGTCATCAATGCTCTATGTGTTGGTCATTTGACCAAATATGCAACTTGTTGACAATTTCTTTTTTTCTAGCGTCCTGTGTGTGCAACTTATTCTTGAAGGTGGAGAAGAAGAACTTCGTCCTCATGAATTGTTGGTTGAAGTTTAATGGGTAACCCAAGTGGCAACTATGCACCGCCAACTCCATCAAGACCGTCAGCATCGACAATGAAGAAGAAGCGGGTGATCCAACCCACCAACAAAAGAATTGCCCGAGAAGTTTGGAAGGTCGTTTAGGGGAAATAAGTGGGAGGAGGATAAGGAGAAGTGAGAAGGGGCGGCAACCAAGATGATGAAGAGGTTCAAGAGCATCTTGGCAAAGAAGGAGGAGGCATGTGTCAAGCGCCCGGCGTGAAGGGGAAAATAAGGCAGAGTTTTAACATCTTGATGACGGCAACTAAGAAGAAGATCAACCTCGAAGAGTACTAAGCTCAAAGAGAGGAGGGTTGAGCTCGCGGATTCTTCGGAGGATACCAGAATATTGACCATGAGGATGGACAAGTTGGATGACGATGCAACGATGATCGTGTGTGTCGTCCATGTCAATACGTTCAGGTGCTTAGCATCAAGATGGAGGCAGACGAGAAGGAGGCGGGTGGTGAGGAGGAGCCGGCAACAGAGTGAGCTAGAAGGCTCAGACAGCCTGTCTGGTAGGGAAAAATGCCATTTTTTGCACACTATCGAACTGAAACTTTTACGATTGGGCACATGTAAAAACTATGAACATCCACCTTTTTTGGTTGTGATCGAGCGTTATGAATAGCACACTTCAATTTGCTCACGTTTCTATACATGGAAAATGAGATTGGTCGGACCTGGGCAGACATTTAGGGGATGCGGTTCCATGACCGGCTTCTGCACACGAGTCCACAGACTGGTCCAAACCACTCCATGGTCAAATAGTGTGTTTGTTTTAGGGAACGACGTTGGAGATGCCCTTAGAGCATCTACAACCCTCGTTGCCTAATTTGGCCCCCTAAACACCCTCGGAAGTGGTTGGGCGCGTTGGCCACACCTCTTTTGTCCCTATACACAACCACATTCCCGATATGTCCGCACCCAAATCTATACAAAAGCATGCAAGCTAGTTCGGTTGTCAGTTCACTACTAACTAAAACGCAAGATTAAAAAGTAACTAAACATAGGGAGTCGGGTTGTGTTCACCACTTCTAAGTCGGGCACTTCCTCTTACGGTCCTGGGAGCGCCGGTTGTCCCTGGCGTAGGCGTTGGCGATGGGTGGATCATCATCGTCGGTGGTGTCACCATCCGAGGAGGAGGAGGAGATGATCCCTGCCATGCGACGGGCGACACGTGCCTTCTCCATCGTGGGCCTTGCGGCTCTTTCTGATGTCATAGCCCTCTATCTCACTAGCCTCTCTGACTCCTCGAGCCCGATGTGGAGCGCCGCCACATTATTAAAGTGACGTTGGCGAGTGTCCGTTTCCGCAAAGGTGTATGAGTGGCAAATGGCGTTGCGGAGGGCCTCGTCATCGTCGCTGGCACGTGGCATCGGTTCCGATGAGGATCTGTAGGACCCGCAGCCATACCGGTTGGTTGCGGCTTGCACCACCCTCTTCCTTGCACGGCGATACATGCAGCCCTCGGTCTTTGGCTGCCTTACAGGCACTAGATGAAAGAAATATGCCCTAGAGGCAATAATAAAGTTATTATTTATTTCCTCATATAATGATAAATGTTTATTATTCATGCTAGAATTGTATTAACCGGAAACATGATACATGTGTGAATACATAGACAAACATAGTGTCACTAGTATGCCTCTACTTGACTAGCTCATTGATCAAAGATGCTTATATTTCCTAACCATAGGCATGTGTTGTCATTTGATTAATGGGATCACATCATTAGGAGAATGATGTGATTGACTTGACCCATTCCGTTAGCTTAGCACTTGATCGTTTAGTATGTTGCTATTGCTTTCTTCATGACTTATACAAAGTTCCTGCAACTATGAGATTGTGCAACTCCCATTTACCGGAGGAACACTTTGTGTGCTACCAAACGTCACAACGTAATTGGGTGATTATAAAGGTGCTCTACAGGTGTTTCCAAAGGTACATGTTGAGTTGGCATAATTCGAGATTAGGTTTTGTCACTCCGATTGTCGGAGAGGTATCTCTGGGCCCTCTCGGTAATACTCATCACTTAAGCCTTGCAAGCATTGTAACTAATGAGTTAGTTACGAGATGATGTATTACGAAACGAGTAAAGAGACTTGCCGGTAACGAGATTGAACTAGGTATTGGATACCGACGATCGAATCTCGGGCAAGTAACATACCGATGACAAAGGAACAACGATGTTGTTATGCGGTTTGACCGATAAAGATCTTCGTAGAATATGTAGGAACCAATATGAACATCCAGGTTCCACTATTGGTTATTGACCGAGAATAGTTCTAGGTCATGTCTACATAGTTCTCGAACCCGCAGGGTCCGCACGCTTAACGTTACGATGACAATTTTATTATGAGTTTATAAGTTTTGATGTACTGAAGTTTGTTCGGAGTCCCGGATGTGATCACGGACATGACGAGGAGTCTCGAAATGGTCGAGACATAAAGATTGATATATTGGATGGATATATTTGGACACCGGAAAGGTTCCGGATGAGGTTGGGACTATAGCGGAGTTCCGGGAGGTTACCGGAACCCCCCGGTAAGTATATGGGCCTTATTGGGCCTTAGTGGAAAGGAGGGAGAAGGAGCAAAGGAGGGGCACGCCCCCCCCAAGTCCAATCCGACTGGGAGGGGGCCGCCCCCCTTCCTTCTTCCTCCCTCTCTCCTTCCCTCTCCTACTCCTAATAGGAAGGGGGCAAACCTACTTGGAGTAGGATTGCCCCCCTAGGGCGCGCCTCCCCTCTTGGCCGGCCCCCTCCTCTCCCCCTTTATATACGGGGGAGGGGGGCACCCCTAAGACACACAAGTTGATCTACGGATTGTTCCTTAGACGTGTGCGGTACCCCCTCCACCATATTCCACCTCGGTCATATCGCCGCAGAGTTTAGGCGAAGCCCTGCGCTGGTAGAACATCATCATCGTCACCACACCGTCGTGCTGACGGAACTCATCCCCGACGCTTTGCTGGATTGGAGCCGTGGAAAGCCATCGAGCTGGACGTGTGCTGAACACGGAGGTGTCGTGACGCTCGGTGCTTGGATCGGTCGGATCGTGAAGACGTCGACTACATCAACCGCGTTGTCATAACGCTCGCTTAACGGTCTCACGAGGGTACGAGACAACACTCTCCCTCTCGTTGCTATGCCCTCACCATGATCTTGCGTGTGCGTAGGAATTTTTTGAAATTACTACGTTCCCCAACAAAGGGCATCCGAGCCTAGGTTTTATGCGCTGATGTTATATGCACGGTAGAACACAAGTGAGTTGTGGGCGATACAAGTCATACTTGCTTACCAAAGATGTCATACTTTGGTTCGGCGGTATTGTTGGATGAAGCGGCTGGACCGACATTACGCGTACCTTACGCGAGACTGGTTCTACCGACGTGCTTTGCACACAGGTGGCTGGCGGTGTCGGTTTCTCCAACTTTAGTTGAACCGAGTGTATACGCCCGGTCCTTGCGAAGGTTAAAACAGCACTAACTTGACGAACTATCATTGTGGTTTTGATGCGTAGGTAAGAACGGTTCTTGCTAAGCCCGTAGCAGCCACGTAAAACTTGCAACAACAAAGTAGAGGACGCCTAACTTGTTTTTGCAGGCATGTTGTGATCTGATATGGTCAAGACGTGATGCTATATTTTATTGTATGAGATGATCATGTTTTGTAACCGGTTATCGGCAATCGGCGAGAGCCATATGGTTGTCGCTTATTGTATGAAATGCAAACGCCCTGTAATTTCTTTACTTTATAACTAAGCGGTAGCGATAGTCGTAGAAGCAATAGATGGCGTAAATGACAACGATACTACGATGGAGATCAAGGTGTCGCGCCGGTGACGATGGTGATCACGACGGTGCTTCGGAGATGGAGATCACAAGCACAAGATGATGATGGCCATATAATATCACTTATATTGATTGCATGTGATGTTTATCCTTTATGCATCTTATTTTGCTTTGATTGACGATAGCATTTTAAGATGATCTCTCACTAAAAATTATCAAGAAGTGTTCTCCCTGAGTATGCACCGTTGCCAAAGTTCGTCGTGCCCAGACACCACGCGATGATCGGGTGTGATAAGCTCTACGTCCATCTACAACGGGTGCAAGCCAGCTTTGCACACGCAGAATACTCAAGTTAAACTTGACGAGCCTAGCATATGCAGATATGGCCTCGGAACACGGAGACCGAAAGGTCGAGCGTGAATCATATAGTAGATATGATCAACATAGATATGTTCACCATTAAAAACTACTCCATCTCACGTGATGATCGGTTATGGTTTAGTTGATTTGGATCACGTGATCACTTAGATGACTAGAGAGATGTCTGTCTAAGTGGGAGTTCTTAAGTAATATGATTAATTGAACTTAAATTTATCATGAACTTAGTACCTGATAGTATTTTGCTTGTCTATGTTTGTTGTAGATAGATGGCTCGTGATGTTGTTCCGCTAAATTTTAATGCATTCCTTGAGAAAGCAAAGTTGAAAGATGATGGTAGCAATTACACGGATCGGGTCCATAACTTGAGGATTATCCTCATTGCTGCCGTAAGAATTACATCCTCGAAGCACCGCTGGTCACCGAAGCGGAACTGCCCCAAGTATTTGGCGGATAAGAAGGATGGCAAAGTGAACAAAGGTATATGTGATATACATGTTATTGATGTGTACCTAACTTGAGCTCCTAGTAGCACTGGTATTTGATATTGGTTCTTGCTAATATTTGCAACTCAAACAGGACTATGGAATAAGCGAGCAATCGCCAAGGACGAGGTGACGATGCGCGTGGGAACGGTTCCAAAGTCGATGTGATCGCGGTCGGCACGCTACCTCTACATCTACCTTCGGGTTAGTTTTAGACCTGAATAATTGTTATTTGGTGCCGCGTTAAGCATGAACATTATATCTGGATCTTGTTTGATGCGAGACGGTTATTCATTTAAATAAGAGAATAATGGTTGTTCTATTTATGTGAGTAATATCTTTTATGGTCATGCACCATTGAAGAGTGGTCTATTTTATTGAATCTTGATAGTAGTGATACACATATTCATAATGTTGAAGCCAAAAGATGCAGAGTTGATAATGGTAGTGCAACTTATTTGTGGCACTGCCGTTTAGGTCATATCGGTGTAAAGCGCATGAAGAAACTCCATACTTATGGACTTTGGAATCACTTGATTATGAATCACTTGGTACTTATGAACCGTGCCTCATGGGCAAGATGACTAAAACACCGCTTCTCCGTACTATGGAGAGAGCAACAGATTTGTTGGAAATCATACATACAAATGTATGTGGTCCGATGAATGTTGAAGCTCGTGGCGGATATCGTTATTTTCTCACCTTCACAGATGATTTGATCAGATATGGGTATATCTACTTAATGAAACACAAGTCTCAAACATTTGAAAAGTTCAAAGAATTTCAGTGTGAAGTGGAAAATCATCGTAACAAGAAAATAAAGTTTCTACGATCTGATCGTGGAGGAGAATATTTGAGTTACGAGTTTGGTTTACATTTGAAACAATGCGAATAGTTTCAAGAACTCACGCCACCTGGAACACCACAAAGAAATGGTGTGTCCGAATGTCGTAATCGTACTTTACTAGATATGGTGCGATCTATGGTGTCTCTTACTGATTTACCGCTATCGTTCTGGGGTTATGCTTTAGAGACGGCGGCATTCATGTTAAATAGGGCACCATCAAAATCCGTTGAGACGACGCCTTATGAACTGTGGTTTGGCAAGAAACCAAAGTTGTCGTTTCTTAAAATTTGGGGTTGCGATGCTTATGTGAAGAAACTTCAGCCAGATGAGCTCGAACCTAAATCGGAGAAATGTGTCTTCATAGGATACCCAAAAGAAACTGTTGGGTATACCTTCTATCACAGATCCGAAGGAAAAACATTCGTTGCTAAGAATGGATCCTTTCTAGAGAAGGAGTTTCTCTCGAAAGAAGTGAGTGGGAGGAAAGTAGAACTTGATGAGGTAACTGTACCTGCTCCCTTATTGGAAAGTAGTTCATCACAGAAATCAGTTCCTGTGACAAATACACCAATTATGAGGAAGCTAATGATATTGATCATGAAACTTCAGATCAAGTGTCTATTGAACCTCGTAGGTCTACCAGAGTAAGATCCGCACCAGAGTGGTACGGTAATCCTATTCTGGAAGTCATGTTACTTGACCATGATGAACCTACAAACTATGAGGAAGCGATGATGAGCCCAGATTCCGCAAAGTGGCTAGAGGCCATGAAATCTGAGATGGGATCCATGTATGAGAACAAAGTATGGACTTTGGTTGAGTTGCCCGATGATCGGCAAGCCATTGAGAATAAATGGATCTTTAAGAAGAAGACCGACGACGGTAATGTAATCGTTTATAAAGCTCGACTTGTTGCGAAAGGTTTTCGACAAGTTCAAGGGGTTGATTACGATGAGACTTTCTCACCAGTAGCGATGCTTAAGTCTGTCCGAATCATGTTAGTGATTGCCGATTTTATGATTATGAAATTTGGCGATGGATGTCAAAACCGCCTTCTGAATGGATTTACGGAAGAAGAGTTGTATATGATGCAACCGGAGGGTTTTGTCGATCCTAAGGAGCTAACAAAGGGTGCAAGCTCCAACGATCAATCTATGGTCCGTGCAAGCCTCTCGAGTTGGAATAAACGCTTTGATAGTGTGATCAAAGCATATGGTTTTATATGAGACTTTTGGAGAAGCCTCAGATTTACAAGAAAGTGAGTGGGAGCTCAGAGCATTTCTAATATTATATGTGGTTGACATATTGTTGATTGGAAATGATATAGAATTTCTGGATAGCATAAAAGGATACTTGAATAAAAGTTTTTCAATGAAAGACCTCGTGAAGCTGCTTACATATTGGGCATTAAGATCTATAGAGATAGATCAAGACGCTTGATTGGACTTTCACAAAGCACGCACCTTGATAAAGTGTTGAAAGGTTCAATATGGATCGACGAAGAAAGGGTTCTTGCTCAGACATAAGGTATAAAGTTGAGTCGACTCAATGCCCGACCACTGCAGAAGATAGAGAGAAAATGAAAGGAGTTCCTATGCTTCAGCCATAGGCTCTATCATGTATGCAATGCTGTGTACCAGACCTGATGTGTGCCTTGCTATTAGTTTGGCAGGGAGGTACCAAAGTAATCAAGGAATGGGTCACTGGACAGCGGTCAAGAACATCCTGAAATACCTGAAAAGGACTAAGGATATGTTTCTCGTATACGGAGGTGACAAAGAGCAAGTTGTAAATGGTTATGTCGATGCAAGCTTTGACACTGATCCGGACAATTCTAAATCGCAAACCGGATACGTATTTTTATTAAACGGTGGAGCTGTAAGTTGGTGCAGTTCTAAACAAAGCGTCGTGGCGGGATCTACATGTGAAGCAGAGTACATAGCTGCTTCGAAAGTAGCAAATGAAGGAGTCTGGATGAAGGAGTTCATTTCCGATCTAGGTGTTATACCTAGTGCATCGGGACCAATGAAAATCTTCTGTGACAATACTGGTGCAATTCCCTTGGCAAAGGAATCCAAATTTTACAAGAGGACCAAGCACATCAAGAGACGCTTCAATTCTATTCGGGACCAAGTCCAAGTGGGAGACATAGAGATTTGCAAGATACATACGGATCTGAATGTTGCAGACCCGTTGACTAAGCCTCTCTCATGAGCAAAACATGATCAGCACCAAGACTCCATGGGTGTTAGAATCATTACTATGTAATCTAGATTATTGACTCTAGTGCAAGTGGGAGACTGAAGGAAATATGCCCTAGAGGCAATAATAAAGTTATTATTTATTTCCTCATATCATGATAAATGTTTATTATTCATGCTAGAATTGTATTAACCGGAAACATGATACATGTGTGAATACATAGACAAACATAGTGTCACTAGTATGCCTCTACTTGACTTGCTCATTGATCAAAGATGGTTATGTTTCCTAACCATAGGCATGTGTTGTCTTTTGATTAATGGGATCACATCATTAGGAGAATGATGTGATTGACTTGACCCATTCCGTTAGCTTAGCACTTGATCGTTTAGTATGTTGCTATTGCTTTCTTCATGACTTATACAAAGTTCCTGCAACTATGAGATTGTGCAACTCCGCTTACGGAGGAACACTTTGTGTGCTACCAAACGTCACAACGTGATCGGGTGATTATAAAGGTGCTCTCTGGTGTGTTTCCAAAGGTACATGTTGAGTTGGCATAATTCGAGATTAGGTTTTGTCACTCGATTGTCGGACAGTATCTCTGGGCCCTCTCGGTAATACTCATCACTTAAGCCTTGCAAGCATTGTAACTAATGAGTTAGTTACGAGATGATGTATTACGAACGAGTAAAGAGACTTTCCGTAACGAGATTTAACTAGGTATTGGATACCGACGATCGAATCTCGTGCAAGTAACATACCGATGACAAAGGGAACAACGATGTTGTTATGCGGTTTGACAGATAAAGATCTTCAGAGAATATGTAGGAACCAATATGAAAATCCAGGTTCCACTATTGGTTATCGATGAGAATAGTTCTAGGTCATGTCTACATAGTTCTCGAACCCGTAGGGTCCGCGCGCTAACATTACGATGACAGTTTTATTATGAGTTTATAAGTTTTGATGTACCAAAGTTTGTTCGAGTCCGGATGTGATCACGGATATGACGAGGAGTCTCAAATGGTCGAGACATAAAGATTGATATATTGGACGGATATATTTGGACACCGGAAAGGTTCCGATGAGATTGGGACTATACTGAGTTCCGGAGGTTACCGAACCCCTAGTAAGTATATGGGCCTTATTGGGCCTTAGTGGAAAGGAGGAGAAGGAGCAAGGAGGGGCGCACCCCCGCCCAAGCCCAATCCGAATTGGGAGGGGGTCCGCCCCCCCTTTCCTTCTTCCCTCCCCTCTCTTCCTTCCCTCTCCTACTCCTAAAAGGAAAGGGGGGGCCAAACCTACTTGGAGTAGGATTGCCGCCCCTAGGGCGCGCCTCCCCCCTTGGCCGGCCCCCTCCTCCTCTCCCCCTTTATATACGGGGGAGGGGGGCACCCCTAAGACACACAAGTTGATCTACGGATTGTTCCTTAGCCGTGTGCGGTGCCCCCCTCCACCATATTCCACCTCGGTCATATCGTCACGGAGTTTAGGCGAAGCCCTGCGCCGGTAGAACATCATCATCGTCACCACGCCGTCGTGCTGACGGAACTCATCCCCGACGCTTTGCTGGATTGGAGCCCAGGGAACATCATCGAGCTGGACGCGTGCTGAACACGGAGGTGCCGTACGTTCCGTGCTTGGATTGGTCGGATCGTGAAGACGTATGACTACATCAACTGCGTTGTCATAACGCTTCCGCTTAACAGTCTACGAGGGTACGTAGACAACACTCTCCCCTCTCGTTGCTATGCCATCACCATGATCTTGCGTGTGCGTAGGAAATGTTTTGAAATTACTATGTTCCCCAACACTAGAACCCAACACCGCCCAGGAGGAGCAGCTGCGGGTGGTGTCGAACACAACTGGTCGACCTGCCACCTGACCGGGGAGGCACACCACGTCGTGCTGCCGTGGACTGGTGCGGAGCTTTGGCTGCCCACCCGGGCCACCGACGAGGACGATCTCCCACGTCTGACTTGGGCGATCTTGGGGATTCCGCGACTAGCTTCTCTCTAACAATCACGTCAGAATTGTTGCTGGATTCATGCCTGACCAGGGTGGAGGTAGAGGGAATAGGGCAGGGAGAGGAAGGGGAGGAGATTGGAATGGATCAGAGAGTGTGATTGACTAGGGTTTGGTCGTGCGGCTGAGGTATTTATGGGCACATGGGTTGGGATGACTTGGGCCATAGTGGGTTGGTCCGACATGGCGGCTGTGTCCAGGCACGTCCAGACCTCCATGTATCCTCCCTACATATGGGCTGGGCATGGGGGTTGCCGGACAACCGGACATTTGAACTGCGTTTGAGGAGGCTGCATAAGTGCCAAATTTCGATTCGGAGGGCAGACCGTCGAGACGTTTGGGGAGGATATGGGTCGTTCGGCTGTAGATGTTCTTTTACCATCTAAACAAAGTCCCCTGTAAAATACTCATTTCTTCTCTTCAATGGTAGAGTACACTTGTACTCCCTTCATAACAAATATAAGGTAGATCACCAGGGAATATGAATTTTACAGACGAGCAGATCCCTTACCGCATGTTCCTTTAAAGTGATTATAAGGGCCGCGCAAAACGTGTTTTGAGGGCTTGCACGGGATGTGGCGGAACAGACCTCGCAAGGCCAACGTCGGCCTTGCTGGGTCTGTTCCGTCGTAGGCCGCATGAGCCCTCAAAAAAAGTAGACAATTTGACGGTAATTCCGATAAATGGGCACAAATTCGAACAACCAAACATAGTTTGCACGGAAATTAAGCATAGTTTTCATCATGACCCAAAAGAACCTCATGCAAAAGCCACCACCATCTCCATGACCATCATCATCATCATCATCACTCTACACCACTGCCACAGATGCAAAAGCCACCACCACCTCCATGACCATCATCGTCATCATCATCACTCTCCACAGCCGGCACCGAAGCCACCACCGCGACCGAAACCACCACCGGCACCGAAGCTACCACCCATCGCCGCTTGCTTCCTTCTCTCCAAGATCTCCCTCCTTACAATATCATGCCATTTTTTGGTAAGGTCGTCCATGTCATTGTGGTTCATTGTCATGATCTTGTTCTCCTCTTGAAGAAGGTTGGCCAAGGCCTTGTTCTCCTCCGTAAGGGCTCTTCTCTCCTCAATGGCGGTCTTGCGCAACCCCTCCTCCTTGAGTAATTGCCACTTTTCTTGCTTCTCTCGCGCCTTCTTGTCAGCCAACTCCTTCTTTGCCTCCAATGTATTGGCTACCATCAACTCATTTGATTGCACCATGGCATTATCTTGTCCCACAAGCTTGATGCCTCTGCTTCCCTCTTGATCTTGTCCTTGACCTTCTTGTTTCCATCAGGCTTGTTCTTGTTTCTTGGGCCATTGAGGGAGTCCTGGACTAGGGGGTGTCCGGATGGCCGGACTATCGATATCCGCCGGACTCCCAGACTACAAAGATAGAAGATTGAAGACGCCGGCTCGTGTCCGGAAGGTACTTTACTTGGCGTGGAAGGCAAGCTTGGCAATACGGATATGTAGATCTCCTACCATTGTAACCGACTCTGTGTAACCCTAGCCTCTCCGGTGTCTATATAAACCGGAGGGCTTTAGTCCGTAGGACACAACATTACATCTCAACAATCATACCATAGGCTAGCTTCTAGGGTTTAGCCTCCTTGATCTCGTGGTAGATCTACTCTTGTACTACCCATATCATCAATATTAATCAAGCAGACGAGGGTATTACCTCCATCGAGAGGGCCTCGAACTCGGGTAAAAACATTGTGTCCCTCGCCTCCTGTTACCATCCGCCTAGACGCACAGTTCGGGACCCCTACCCGAGATCCGCCGGTTTTGACACCGACATTGGTGCTTTCATTGAGAGTTCCTCCGTATCGCCACCGATAGGCTCGATGGCATCTTCAACCTTCAACGCTGTCCAGTGAGACTTTTCTCCCGAACAGATCTTCAGATTCGGCGGCTTTGCATCTGCGGGCCAACTCTCTTGGCCATCCGAGCAGATCGAAGCTACGCCCGGCCGTCGAGTCGATTCGAAGTTTAAACTTCACGGCCGATGACCGCGGAGACTTGATCTTGACGGACTCGAGCCATGAGCAAGCGCCACGACTGCGACGATGGGCTTGATCTGCTCGCCACCGACGGTGCTTTGGTGGTCAGACTTGAATCCGCCCGGCTACTTGCCCGAGCCGATTGCCCATGACGAGGGTTGGTGGATAGACGCGCCCGGGCTTCAACATCTACGGCGATGGAGCCGAATACCGATTTTGTCCCTTGCGAAACTTCGTGATCCCGAGGTGCGGACTCCTCGCCGGACTCCGAGCCTCCCGCGCCCCCAATTAAGCGAGATTAGGCGCGGTTATGGAATTCACCGCCATGACATCTTTCAACACTCGCCTTTTGGCGATATCCTGAATTCCACAAGCATCTCTCGCTATCAGAGAATCTGGCGGACTATGGCCAGACGGTTGGAGTTTGGATGACGAAGAAATTTGGAGCCCACCCACCACCCACTTTGTAGCCACTGCCGAGGATCTAACCGACATGCTAGACTACGACTCGAGGACATCGACGCTATGGACGATGATGCCGAGACGATCAGACCCAGCGCCACGGACACCGGAAGGCCACCTCGTCATACGACGCCTACATGGTGGATACCCCAAAGGAAGGGATAGCGAAAAGCAGCGGAGGAAGATTCTTTGAAGAAGCAGCCTAAACGCCGACGCCGCCGGCGCCGCCTAAATCCCGCCACAACAAGAATGGAGAATCCGGCACGGGAGACAATAACACTCCGGAGAGTGCCGAAGACGATCCCCTCCTGCAAGACTCAGCGCAGGAGGACGCAGAAGCAAGCCCTCACGACAGGGCGGCAGGCGAAGGGGTTGAGGATGATAACTATATGCCTCCCTCCGAAGACGAAGCGAGCCTCAACAATGATGAATTCGTCATACCCGAGGATCCCGTCGAACAAGAGTGCTTCAGGCGCAGGCTCATAGCCACGGCAAATAGCCTAAAGAAAAAGCAGCAACAGCTTCAAGCTGATCAAGATCTGCTAGCCGATCGATGGACCGAGGTCCTCGCGGCCGAAGAGTATAAACTCGAACTCCCCTCGAAAAGTTACCCAAGACGCAAGCTGCTCCCCCGATTAGAGGAGGAAGCATACATACCTTTATCACCAGCGCACGACATGGCTGACCGACCGCCCCGTGGTCGCGACAGAGAGGCATTCAAGGCCCCAGCCAAGACCGTACCCCGACATCGATCCAGGAGTACGAAGCCAAAAGGGAACGCGCCGGACTTGCGAGACATCTTGGAGGACAAAGCAAGGCAATCCAGATCCATCTATGGATCACGTGGGCGCCCTACGACCCACGACGAATACCGTCGCGCCGGACATAACGCCGGCCGGGCCGAACACAGCAGACAGCGCTCCCTCGAGCTGCGTCGCGATATTGCTCAATACAGGGGCGCCGCACACCCGTTATGCTTCACTGATGAAGTAATGGATCATCAGATCCCCGAAGGGTTCAAACCCGTGAACATCGAATCTTACGATGGTACAACAGACCCCGGAGTGTGGATCGAAGATTATATTCTCCACATCCATATGGCCCGTGGCGACGATCTGCACGCCATCAAATATCTCCCACTCAAGTTTAAAGGACCAGCTCGGCATTGGCTTAACAGCCTGCCCGCAGAGTCGATTGGGTGTTGGGAAGACCTAGAGGCCGCGTTCCTTGATAACTTCCAAGGTACATACGTGCGACCACCAAACGCCGATGACCTAAGCCACATTATTCAGCAGCTGATTTAATCGCCGCATAGTTACGACGCGGTTCTTGACGAAGAAAAATCAAATCGCCGACCGTCCGGATCGGAGGCCCTCGCAGCCTTCAAACACAACATCCGGACGAATGGCTAGCCCGCACCGGGCAGGAGAAGCCAAATCCATGGCAGCCCTCACATCGTTAATGACCCGCTTTTGCGTGGGAGAGGATAGCTGGCTAGCCCGCAGCAATAATCTCCGCAAAAATTCGCAGCCCGACTCCAAGGACAATCACGGCAGGTCACGCCGAATCAAAACAAACGCCGTATTAACGGCGACGACAAAGAGGATACGACGGTCAATGCCGGATTCCGAGGCTCCAAACCCGTCAACGGAAGAAGCCATTTAAAAGAACAACTACGGGCCCGTCCAATCTGGACAGAATACTCGACCGCCATGCCGATACATGGCACCCCGAAAAGCCGCTAATCACACCAATAGAGATTGTTGGGTGTTCAGCAGCCGCGTTAATTGCGAACACAATGACAAGGGGCTAAATAGCGACGACGAGGAAGAGACCCGCCGCCCGAACAACAGAGGATGACGGGTTTCCCCAAAGTCGCGGACGGTGAATATGATTTACGCGACCCATATACCCAAGAGGGAGAGGAAGCGCGACTACGGACGCCTATGCGATGGAGCCATCGCCCAAGTTCAATCCATGGTCCTCTGTCCGATCACTTTCGATCGACGAGACCATCCGACTAGCATACGCCATGGCGGATTCGCCGCATTGGTCCTAGACCCAATCATCGATGGATTTCACCTCACAAGAGTCCTCGATGGACGGCGGTAGCAACCCGAACCTGCTTTATCGACACAAGGCGCAAAATGGGCATAGACCCATCCAGATCAAACCTACTAAGACAACCTTTAAAGGTGTCATCCCAGAGTGGAAGCCAACTGTGCGAGCTCTGTCACCGGAAGTGGTCTACGGATCCCGGATAATTTCCGGCGAAGAGTTAATCTTGATATAGTCCTGTTCCAGTGCGGCTATCATGCCCTTCTCGGACGAACCGCGTTTGCAAAATTCAACGCGTGCCGCATTATGCATACCTAAAGCTCAAGATGCCCGCCCTCGTGGAGTCATTACGGTCAATGGGAATACGAACGCCCCTCCGAACGGAGGAACATACAATGCTCTCGCGTAAATGCGAGCAGCCTTCTCGACAATTCTCTAGTCCGCAATCAAAAAGCGGACACATTAAAGCGCCCGAGCAACAACAACCAAGACCACCGGCGCGATCGAGCATCGCGAGTAATGCGGCCCCAACCCCCGCCCGCGCATGATCACTAAAATAACACTCCGCGTACATCATTACGCTTTGGAGATACCATGGGCGCAGGGTAAGGGCTTAATCACGACGACCAAAGAGTGCGGCTCGACCACACAAGGGGCTCATGATCGCCCCCCTTGTCTTTGTTTTTTATCTTTTCTTCTTTTTCATACACAGGACTCCATTGACCAGAAGCCCTGTCCGACGGCGAACTTGCCGAATTCACGATACAACAGTCAGGGATTAAAGAAGGCTACGACGAACACTCAGGTGGTCTCCATTACGAGCATTAAATTCAATTACATACACCAAGTCTGCAGCCTATCCCTGGAGGGGGACATGTTAATTTAGTCCAAACACCTTGCTTACCGCACTATTTGTATCACCGCTTTATTAGCGCATCTTCTTTCATAAATAACGCAGCACTTCCTTTTGCAAGTTTATTACCTTTTCATGGCAATTATGTTATCCTTACAAATGTTCACTATATGACATATTGCACCCAGATACTTTGGTACGGCCGAATACACTAGGGCTTCGCTCCCCATATTACGGTGTGATTAAGTCCTAACACTTTCACAAGTGCGGCACCCGAACTTATAGCATTATATGAATCAGCTCGAATCATGTCTTGGGTCAATAGTTGGGTTTGCCTGCTCCTATGTTTTGGTACCTTACGCCCGCCTCCGTCGGCTAAGGTAGCACTAGGAGAACCACTGCGATTGCGCCCGGTTGAGCCGGGTTAACGCCTCGATGGAGAAAGCTAAAACTGATCGGCATGATAAGGCGAGATCGGTCGCTGTTCGAGAGGTCTTTTCGGTCCCTAAAGACTCATGCCGCTTGAGCGAAGTTCGGATGATGTCCGACAAAGGCGTGGATAGCGCCCGGATTCGGCCTTCCGAATACCGGGGGCTTCACCAAATTTAAAATTATAGAATTCTATGGCTAAGTGAGAGTGTTCAAGCATTATAAGTCCGGTCGCTTTGTTCGCTGTTTTGAGCGCCTCCTAGATGGACCCAAAGATGGGAACAAGAGTGCTCAAGTTTATCACCAACACCCCAACACTCGTGGCTTGGGGGCTGAAGCCAACGACTTGCCATCTCTCGATTTAACAAACGCCGCATGAAGGTAATATTTTAAATTCAACAAAGCGTTGCTCATGGCGCATATAAACGAAGTTTTCGCGCCAGATAAACACACAAATGAGTTCACTCAAGGATTACATTATAAGGCACTCATCCGCGATATCGCGGGCTCCCTTCAGGACAACTTTATAATATCGCTCCGGTGTACGGTGCTCCTTGCCCAGTGGCGGCGGATCCGTGAGAAGCTTCTCCGCATCCAGCTTGCCCCATTGCACCTTTATGCGGGCAAGGGCTCGACGAGCGCCTTCAATGCAGGCGAATCGCTTGATCACATCCAGCCTTGGGCATGCATCAACTAGCCGCCGCACTAGGCCAAAGTAGCTGCCACGCATGGCCTGCCCGGGCCATAGCCGGACTGTGAGGCCCTTCATGGCCTCCTCAGCTACCTTGTGGAGTTCGACCAGCTGCTTCAGCTGGTCGCTTGGGGGCACCGGATGGCCGGCCTCAGCGTACTGAGACCAGAAGACCTTCTCCGTTGAGCTCCCCTCCTCGCCATGATAGAACGCAGCGGCATCAGACACACTACGCGGCAGATCTGCAAATGCCCCTGGAGAGCTCCGAATTCGGGAAAGTATCCGATAATTTACATTAACATGCTTGCTCTGCATGAAAAACGCCTTACCCGCTGCTATCTTCTTCATGTCCTCTATTTCCATATGGGCCCTCTGGGCCTCGGCCTTGGCGGACTCGGCCCTATCGAGAGCCGAGGCAAGCTCGACTCTCGAGTCTTGAGTCACGCCCAAACTCTCATGCTTTTTCATGAGAGCACGGAGCTCTTGCCGAACTTCCGCCACAAGCGCCGCTTGCTTTTCTCGCTCATCCGCTCTGTGGCGATTATGCTCGCCACGGACACGGCATCCTTCGTGGCTGCCACCTCGTTAGTGGCCCCTGACGCATATATTATCCTTGTTAATCTTGTTTGCAACCAAAACCCTTTTACAGAAGGTGCATATTTAAAGTGGTGTTATTCACCTTCTTTTTCCTTGAGCTGCCTCTTGGCATGGCCGAGCTCTTGCTCCGACCGCCAAGGTCCTTCTTCAGCGCCTCGACCTCCGCTGTTACGCGGCAGAGGTCAACAAGCGCAACCTGCAAACCCATATTGACATATTTTAGAAACCCTCACAGATATCTTGTTAAAGATCCTTAGTCCGCTTTTCTTTCCGAACACCGGACTAAGCATCGAGAACTACTGCCTATGCGGTATTATATTACTTAATTTTAACCTTCTTACCTCAAAGCCTGTTAGAAGGTTGTTGCGAGCTGGCCAGCCCGCCTTGGCGAAGCCGGACCTTTCAATCACCGCACTCATGAGAGTGCGGTGTTCTTCGATGGAGGCGCTTTGAGCGCCTCCAGAGAGTTGTCCGTGCCTCCGGTTGGGCGGAGGCCGCCGGCGTCACGGTCCCGCCCCTCTTCGAGGGGGCTGCTTGTCGGACCACGAACCGCCACGGTTCCGGAGTAGAGTCGCACAAAGTCCGGGGGCTGCTCGACGGCGCCCGAGCCTCCTCCGGCGCATCCCACAGATTCCGCCGTCGTCCTCGGCGCG
This sequence comes from Aegilops speltoides, assembly GCA_021437245.1. NCBI lineage: Eukaryota > Viridiplantae > Streptophyta > Magnoliopsida > Poales > Poaceae > Aegilops > Aegilops speltoides. Next base: position 58,541 of record JAHHZJ010001028.1, on the reverse strand, counting down.
GGGGTAGAGGCGGGATGGAATTTACATCCGACGGCGCCAACGACCCGCCATCAAGTCGGAAAGTCGCCACCGCCGGACTAAGGAAACAATGCGGCATTAGAAGGACACCGCGTGACATACTATAATACGGCATATGAATGATCCGGATACTTACGATCTTGCGGACGCCGGGCCTTGAGGCCACTCTTCCTCGCCAACACCGATGTTGGCGAACGGTCCGGGGATAGTTCTCCCCTCTTGACCCTTCGCCGCCCGATTGGGGAGGCCTTCCTCTTCTTCTCTCCTCCTCCGGAGAGAGTACTCCTCCTCCTCCTCGTCGTCTTCGGGAGGAGTCCTCGCCATCGCTCGCCGACGCTTGATTGCGGGAACTCTTTCGAGTCCCCGCGCCACCTTCTTGGCCTTCTTCTCCGGCACCACGTGCGGTGCCGGAACCAAAGAGCCTTGCTAAATGGGCATCCACCGGTTCTTCCGCATGGGAGCCGGATCGATAAGCAGCTCGGCCTTCTCCATCCATTCTGTCAAAGGAAGAGGCAGATTAAAAACCTCGCTAGAGTCAATCTAATTACTACAAGTGTCCCGTAATGGGGTCGAATCACTTACCCCGCGATTCGGAGATCGCAAGCTGAATCATGCGGTCTTGATCGCGGATGCGGGCGATCAACGCTCTTGAACAGCACCCTCCGTGCACCTTCAGATGTTGTATCAAGAGCCCGCTTAACGCCTGGTGCTGTTCCGGATTAAACTCCCACAGATTAAATGCCCTTTCTTGGCATGGGAGAATCCGGAGGAGCATGACTGGACCACGCCGACGAGCCAGAGCCCATTGCTCACCAGCTTCTTGATGCAGGTTCGAAGTCCCGTCACCTCCACCGGGTCACCCCACTGCAAGCCCTTCTCTTTCCAGGAGGTGAGCTGCGTAGGGATTCCATATCTAAATTCGGGGGCCGCCGCCCATGTAGGCTTGCACGGCTCGGTGATATAGAACCACCCCGATTGCCACCCTTGACGGAGTCCACGAAGGTCCCTTCTAGCCAAGGGACGCTGGGCAACTTGCCCAACATAGCGCCCAAGATTCCGCTTATGCCCCTTCACAACCTTCGGCTTGACGTTGAAGGTCTTGAGCCACAGGCCGAAGTGGGGCCAGATGCAGAGAAAGGCCTCGCACACGACGATAAACGCCGAGATGTTGAGGACGAAGTTCGGCGCCAGATCATGGAAATCCAGGCCGTAGTAGAACATGATCCCCCGGACGAATGGATGGAGCGGAAAGCCCAGTCCGCGAAGGAAGTGGGGAAGGAAAACAACCCTCTCGTGAGGTCCTGGGGTAGGAACGAGCCGCCCCGCGTCGGGTAGCCGATGCGCGATGTCTCCGGAAAGGTATCCGGCGTCGCGCAGCTTGGTGATGTCCTCCTCCTTAGCGGTGGAGGCCATCCACTTGCCTCCCCTTCCGGACATGTTCGGAGAAGGGTCGAGGCGGAATGCGCGAGCTTGAGCGTTGGAGCTTGGGTTCACAGGGATGGATGAGCAAAGGAGGAAGAAGGCGTAGGTGAGAAGGTAAATCCTTATCCCTTATATATAGGCGACAAAACTATGCGCCCCTCACCGCCCGGTAAAACTCGCTTATCTCCCAAGCGCCACCATCAATGGCGCGTTGGGTTACCCACGCACGTATTGATGAGAATCCCGGAAAAAGGGGAACACGATCTCTGCTTCGACAGGACGTGCCAAGGAAACCGCTTCGCTAAACGTGCCGAAGTGGTACAGTAATTCAAACAAGGGCTTGGTGCCGGTGTGATGTCATGCCGCATAATACGCCGAGAGATTGGATCAGCGATATGTTTTATTCTCTCTACGTTTGGAATGTGGAAATTATTTTGCAGAGCCGGACACTATCCTGGTGTTCATTATCTTCTCCGGATTATTCAAGGGAGGAACCCGCCTTGCAATGCCGAACATTATGCACGCCGGACTTATCGCCATTGAAGACTGGTTCAGGGCTACCGAGGAGTCTCGACTAGGGGTGTCCGGATGGCCGGACTATCGATATCCGCCGACTCCCGGACTACGAAGATAGAAGATTGAAGACTCGCTCGTGTCCGAAAGGTACTTTACTTGGCGTGGAAGGCAAGCTTGGCAATACGGATATGTAGATCTCCTACCATTGTAACCGACTCAGTAACCCTAGCCTCTCGGTGTCTATATAAACCGGAGGGCTTTAGTCCGTAGGACACAACATTACATCTCAACAATCATACCATAGGCTAGCTTCTAGGGTTTAGCCTCCTTGATCTCATGGTAGATCTACTCTTGTACTACCCATATCATCAATATTAATCAAGCAGGACGTAGGGTATTACCTCCATCGAGAGGGCCTGAACCTGGGTAAAAACATTGTGTCCCTCGTCTCCTGTTACCATCCGCCTAGACGCACAGTTCGGGACCCCCTACCCGAGATCCGCCGGTTTTGACACCGACAGCCATCATCATCCAACTTGGTGAGTGAACCTCTCTTTGGTGGGGATTCTTTGTCAATCAACTTCCACTTCTCGCTATTTTGAAGCAATTCCCAACAATGCTCTAGTGTAAATGACTTGCTATTGGAAGTGTCCATGTCCTTATACCTTTCTTGCGCAATTTTGGGCTACAAAATGAAAACAATGTATAAGTATGTCACACGCAACCACTCACATAATCATTTGCACTACCTAGGACGTGAAAACAAACTCACATAACTGGCTTCAACAGTACCACTTGGAGGTGCATTGTGGACTTGCTCCAAGCAACCGCTCCAACAGCTACAAATCGGCTTGATCATATCGCAATGACCTTGGAGTGACCGATAGGTGCGGGGCATCCTCGATGGATACTTTGCCGTCATTTGAAAGATTTGGTCCTCTATCTTTTGCCAATACCGCTTGGTGTTTTGGTCAGTGCCGGTGCATGCATCAAGAGACAAAGATTCACAAGCCTTGATCAAGACTCGATCTTCCAATTGCGTGTAGTTATTCGATCTCGCATGCACCTTTGCTTGCGATTGGTCGAACACCCCCTCCCCAATCACCTCCACCTCATCTTCTTCATCGTGACCGTGCACACCACCATCCATCTCATTGTAGCCGTAATTACTGGTCGAGGCTTGATCAATGTCGATGGCGTTGTCATCCAACATGTGCAAAAATTCGGCAGTCGCATCATGCAAACCGATGCTACATTTTCGCTCCTCAAGTCACATACAATTGCAATGGCAAAAAGTAAAAACAACCACAATAAAATGAAAGATTCATACCTTGCGCCCATTCCGTTGAACACCTCAGGGGTGGCGACTGGAGGAAATATGCCCTAGAGGCAATAATAAAGTTATTATTTATTTCCTTATTTCATGATAATTGTTTATTATTAATGCTAGAATTGTATTAATCGGAAACATGATACATGTGTGAATACATAGACAAACAGAGTGTCGCTAGTATGCCTCTACTTGACTAGCTCGTTAATCAAAGATGGTTATGTTTCCTAGCCATAGACATGAGTTGTCATTTGATTAACGGGATCACATCATTAGGAGAATGATGTGATTGACATGACCCATTCAGTTAGATTAGCACCCGATCGTTTAGTATGTTGCTATTGCTTTCTTCATGACTTATACATGTTCCTATGACTATGAGATTATGCAACTCCCATTTACCGGAGGAACACTTTGTGTGCTACCAAACGTCACAACGAATCGGGTGATTATAAAGGTGCTCTACAGTGTGTCTCCAAGGTACTTGTTGGGTTGGCATATTTCGAGATTAGGATTTGTCATCCGAATATCGGAGAGGTATCTCTCGCCCTCTCGGTAATGCACATCACATAAGCCTTGCAAACAATGCAACTAATGAGTTAGTTAAGAGATGATGTATTACGGAACGAGTAAAGAGACTTGCCGGTAATGAGATTGAGCTAGGTATTGATACCGACGATCGAATCTCGCAAGTAACATACCGATGACAAAGGAACAACGATGTTGTTATGCGGTCCGACCGATAAAGATCTTCAGAGAATATGTAGGAACCAATATGGGCATCCAGGTCCCGCTATTGGTTATTGACCGAGACGGTCTCGGTCATGTCTACATTGTTCTCGAACCGTAGGGTCCGTGATGCTTAAGGTTTCGATGATGCTTTATTATGAGTTTATGAGTTTTGATGTACCAAAGGAGTTCGAGTCCCTGATGAGATCGGGGACATGACGAGGAGTCTCAAATGGTCGAGACGTAAAGATCGATATATTGATGTCCATATTCGAGTTCGGAAAGGTTCCGAGTGATTCGGTATTTTTCGAGTACCGAGAGTTACGGAATTCGCCGGGAGAAGTATTGGGCCTTATTGGGCCATACGGGAAAGAGAGAGGGCTGCCTAGGGCAGGCCGCGCCCCCATGGCCTAGTCCGAATTGACTAGGGAGGGCCGCACCCCTCCTTCCTTCCCTTCTATCTTCCCCTTCCTTGTCTCCTACTCCTAATACATGGAAGGACTCCTAGTTGACTAGAAAGGGGAATCCTACTCCCTGGGAGTAGGACTCCCTAGGGCGCGCCATAGAGAGGGCCGCCCTCCCCTCCTCCACTCCTTTATATACGAGGGCAGGGGGCACCCCATGGACACACAAGTTGATCATCGTGATCATTCCTTAGCCGTGTGCGGTGCCCCCCTCCACGATATTACACCTCGGTCATATTGTAGCGGTGCTTAGGCGAAGCCTGCGACAGTTGAACATCAAGATCGTCACCACGCCGTCAGGCCGATCGAACTCCTCCCGCACTTCTGCTGGATCGGAGTTCGGGGTGCGTCATCGAGTTGTACGTGTGTCAAGAACTCGGAGGTGCCGGAGTAACGGTGCTTGGATCGGTTGGACCGGGAAGACATACGACTACTTCCTCTACGTTGCGTCAACGCTTCCGCTTCGGTCTACGAGGGTACATAGACAACACTCTCCCCTCTCGTTGCTATGCATCACCATGATCTTGCGTGTGCGTAGGAAATTTTTGAAATTACTACGCTCCCCAACAAAGGGTATCGAGCCTAGGTTTTATGGTTTGATGTTATATGCACGAGTAGAACACAAGTGAGTTGTGGGCGATATAAGTCATACTGCTTACCAAAGATGTCATACTTTGGTTCAGCGGTATTGTTGGATGAAGCGCCCGGACCGACATTACGCCAGACGCTTACGCGAGACTAGTTTTACCGCCGTGCTTTGCACACGTGACTAGCGGTGTCGGTTTCTCAACTTTAGTTGAACCGAGTGTGGCTACGCCCGGTCCTTGCGAAGGTTAAAACAGCACTAACTTGACAAACTATCGCTGTGGTTTTGATGCGAGGTAAGAACGGTTCTTGCTCAGCCCGTAGCAGCCACGTAAAATTTGCAACAACAAAGTAGATGACGCCTAACTTGTTTTTGCAGGCATGTTGTGATGTGATATGGTCAAGACGTGATAAGATATAAGTTGTTGTATGAGATGATCATGTTTTTTGAAGTTATCGGCAACTAGCGTAAGCCCTATGGATGTCTCTTTGTTGCATAAGATGCAAGTGCCAAATAATTGCTTTACTTTATCGCTATACGATAGCAATAGTTGCAAGAGCAATAGTTGGTGAGACAACCATGTGATGACACATTGATATAGATCAAGATGATGAAGATCATGGTGTCGTGCGGTGACGATATAGAGATCATGACAAGATTTTGGAGATGGAGATCAAAGGCGCAAGATGATCATGGCCATATCATGTCACATATTTTGATTGCATATGATGTTTTTCTATTATACATCTTATTCTTGCTTTGATTGACGGTACATTTTAAGATGATCTCTCACTAATTATCAAGAAGTGTTCTCCCTAAGTATGCACCGTTGCCAAAGTTCGTCGTGCCCAGACACCACGTGATGATCGGGTGTGATAAGCTCTACGTCCATCTACAACGGGTGCAAGCCAGTTTTGCACACGCGGAATACTCAGGTTAAACTTGACGAGCCTAGCATATGCAGATATGGCCTCGGAACACGGAGACCGAAAGGTCAAGTGTGAATCATATACTAGATATGATCAACATAGTGATGTTCACCATTGAAAACTACTCCATCTCACGTGATGATCGGTTATGGTTTAGTTGATTTGGATCACGTGATCACTTAGATGACTAGAGAGATGTCTGTCTAAGTGGGAGTTCTTAAGTAATATGATTAATTGAACTTAAATTTATCATGAACTTAGTCCTGGTAGTATTTTGCAAATTATGTTGTAAGATCAATAGCTTGCATTGTTGCTTTCATATGTTTATTTTGATATGTTCCTAGAGAAAATTGTGTTGAAAAATGTTAGTAGCAATGATGCGGATTGGATCCGTGATCTGAGGTTCATCCTCATTGCTGCACAGAAGAATTATGTCCTGGATGCACCGCTAGGTGATAGACCTATTGCAGGAGCATATGCAGACGTTATGAACGTTTGGCTAGCTCAATATGATGACTACTTGATAGTTTAAGTGCACCATGCTTGACGGCTTAGAATCGGGACTTCAAAGACGTTTTGAACGTCATGGACCATATGAGATGTTCCAGGAGTTGAAGTTAATATTTCAAGCAAATACCCGAGTTGAGAGATATGAAGTCTCCAACATGTTCTATAGCTAAAAGATGGAGGAGAATCGCTCAACTAGTGAGCATATGCTCAGATTGTCTGGGTACTGCAATCACTTGAATCAAGTGGGAGTTAATCTTCCAGATAAGATAGTGATTGACAGAATTCTCTAGTCACCATCACCAAGTTAGTAGAACTCCGTGATGAACTATAGTATGCAAGGGATGATGAAAACGATTCCCGAGCTCTTCGTGATGTTGAAATCAAGGGTAGAAATCAAGAAAGAACATCAAGTGTTGATGGTTAACAAGACCACTAGTTTCAAGAAAAGGGCAAAGGGATAGAAGGGAACTTCAAGAAGAACGGCAAGCAAGTTGTTACTCAAGTGAAGAAGCCCAAGTCCGACCTAAGCTCGAGACTAAGTGCTTCTACCGCAAAGGGACTGGTCATCGAAGCGTAACTACCCCAAGTATTTGGCCGATAAGAAGGATGGCAAAGTGAACAAAGGTATATTTGATATACATGTTATTGATGTGTACTTTACTAGTGTTTATAGCAACCCTCAAGATTTGGTACTGGTTCGGTTGCTAAGAGTAGTAACTCAAACGGAGTTGCGAATAAAATGTAAACTAGTTAAGGGTGAAGTGACAATGTGTGTTGAAAGTAGTTTCAAGATTGATATGATCATCATCGCACACTCCCTATACTTTCGGGATTAGTGTTGAACCTGAATAAATGTTATTTGGTGTTTGTGTTGAGCATGAATATGATTTGATCGTGTTTATTGCAATACGGTTATTCATTTAAGTAAGAGAATAAACTGTTGTTCTGTTTACATGAATAAAACCTTATATGGTTACACATCCAATGAAAATGGTTCATTGGATCTCGGTCGTAGTGATACACATATTCATAATATTGAAACCAAAAGATGCAAAGTTAATAATGATAGTGCAACTTATTTGTGGCAATCGCCGCTTAGGTCATATTATGTAAAGCGATGAAGAAACTCCATGCCGATGGGATTTTGGAATCACTTGATGCTTATGTAACCATGCCTCATGGGCAAGATGACTAAAATGCCGCTTCTCCTAACAATGGAGCGAGCAACAGATTTGTTGGAAATCATACATACCGATGTATATAGTCCGATGAGTGTTGAGGCTCGGGGCGGGTTTCATTATTTTCTGACCTTCACAGATGATTTGAGCAGATATGGGTATATCTACTTGATGAAACATAAGTCTGAAACATTTGAAAAGTTCAAAGAATTTCAGAGTGAAGTGGAAAATCATCGTGACAAGAAAATAAGGTTTCTACGATCTGATCGCAGAGACAAATATTTGAGTTACGAGTTTGGTCTTCAATTAAGACAATGTGGAATAGTTTCACAAATTCATGCCACCGAACACCACAAAGATAATGGTGTGTCCGAACGTCATAACCGTATTTTATTGGATATTGTACAATCTATGATGTTTCTTACCGATTTAACACTATCATTTTGGGGTCATGCATTATAGACAGCTGCATTCACGTTAAAAAGGGGCACCATCTAAGTCTGTTGAGATGACACAATATGAACTGTGGTTTGGCAAGAAACCAAAGTTGTCATTTCTTAAAGTTTGGGGTTATGATGCTTATGTGAAAAAGTTTCATCATGATAAGCTCAAACCCAAATCGGAGAAATGTGTCTTCATAGGATACCCAAAGGAGAAAGTTGGGTACACCTTCTATCACAGATCCGAAAATGGATCCTTTCTAGAGAAGGAGTTTCTCTCGAAAGAAGTGAGTGGGAGGAAAGTAGAACTTGATAAGGTAATTGTACATTCTCCCTTATCGGAAAGTAGTTCATCACGGAAATCTGTTCCTGTGACTACTACACCAATTAGTGAGGAAGCTAATGATGATGATCATGTAACTTCAGATCAAGTTACTACCGAATCTCGTAGGTAAACCAGAGTAAGATCCGCACTGAGTGGTACGGTAATCCTATTCGAAGTCATGTTACTAGACCATGATGAACCTACGAACTATGAGGAAGCGATGATGAGCCCAGATTCGCGAAATGGCTTGAGGCCATGAAATCTGAGATGGGATCCATGTATCGAACAAAGTGTGGATTTTGATGGATTTGCCCGATGATCGGCAAACCATAGAAAATAAATGGATCTTCAGGAGGAAGACAGACGCTGATAGTAGTGTTACTATCTACAAAGCTAGACTTGTCGAAAAAGTTTTTGACAAAGTTCAAGGTGTTGACTACGATGAAATTTTCTCACTCGCTATGATGCTTAAGTCTGTCCAAATCATGTTAGCAATTGCCACATTTTTATGAAATCGCAAATGGATAAACAAAACTACATTCCTTAATGGATTTAAAGAAGAGTTGTATATGATGCAACCGAAGGTTTTGTCAATCCTAAAGGTGTCGATAAAATACGCAAGCTCCAAATGATTCATCTATGGGCTGGTGCAAGCATCTCGAGTTAGAATATACGCTTTGATAAGTTGATCAAAGCATATAGTTTTATACAGCACTTGCAAAGGAAGCCTCGATTTACTAGAAAGTGTGTGGAGCACTACAAGATTTCGATAAGTATATGTGAATGACATATTGTAGATCGGAAATAATGTAGAATTATTCTCGCAAAGCATAAAGGAGTGTTTGAAAAGAGTTTTTCAAAGAAAGACCTCGTGAAGTTGCTTACATATTGAGCATTAAGATCTATAGAGATAGATCAAGACGCTTGATAAGTTTTTTTTAATGAGTACATACCTTGACAAGATTTCAAGTAGTTCAAAATGGAACAGTCAAAGAAAGAGTTCTTGCCTGTGTTACAAGGTGTGAAATTGAGTAAGACTCAAAACCCGACCACCGCAGAAGATAGAAAGAGAATGAAAGTCATTCCTATGCCTTGGCCATAGGTTCTATAAAGTATGCCATGCTGTGTACCAGATCTATTGTATACCCTACACCGAAGTTTGGCAAGGAGTACAATAGTGATCTAGGAGTAGATCACTAGATAGCGGTCAAAATTATCCTTAGTGGAATAAGGATATGTTTCTCGATTATGGAAGTGACAAAAGGTTCGTCGTAGGGTTACGCCGATGCAAGTTTTGACACCGATCCGATGACTCTAAGTCTCGATCTAGATACATATTGAAAGTGGGAGCAATTAGCTAGAGTAGCTCCGCAAGAGCATTGTAGACATATAAAATTGCAAAATACATAACGGATCTGAATGTGGAAGACCCGCTGACTAAGATTCTCTCAAAAGCAAAACATGATCACACCTTAGTACTCTTTGGGTGTTAATCACATAGCGATGTGAACTAGATTACTGAATCTAGTAAACCCTTTGGGTGTTGGTCACATGGCAATGTGAACTATGGGTGTTAATCACATGATGATGTGAACTATCGATGTTAATCACATGGTGATGTGATCTAGATTATTGACTCTAGTGCAAGTGGGAGATCAAGGAAATATGCCCTAGAGGCAATAATAAAGTTATTATTTATTTCCTTATTTCATGATAATTGTTTATTATTCATGCTAGAATTGTATTAATCGGAAACATGATACATGTGTGAATACATAGACAAACATAGTGTCACTAGTATGCCTCTACTTGACTAGCTCGTTAATCAAAGATGGTTATGTTTCCTAGCCATAGACATGAGTTGTCATTTGATTAACGGATCACATCATTAGGAGAATGATGTGATTGACATGACCCATTCAGTTATCTTAGCACCCGATCGCTTAGTATGTTGCTATTGCTTTCTTCATGACTTATACATGTTCCTATGACTATGAGATTATGCAACTCCCGTTTACCGGAGGAACACTTTGTGTGCTACCAAACGTCACAACGAATCGGGTGATTATAAAGGTGCTCTACAGGTGTCTCCGAAGGTACTTGTTGGGTTGGCGTGTTTCGAGATTAGGATTTGTCACTCCAATGTCGGAGAGGTATCTCGGCCCTCTCGGTAATGCACATCGCATAAGCTCGGTAAGCAATGCAACTAATGAGTTAGTTGCGAGATGATGTATTACGGAACGAGTAAAGAGACTTGCCGGTAACGAGATTGAACTAGGTATTGATACCGACGATCGAATCTCGCAAGTAACATACCGATGACAAAGGAACAACGATGTTGTTATGCGGTCCGACCGATAAAGATCTTCAGAGAATATGTAGAAACCAATTTGGGCATCCAGGTCCCGCTATTGGTTATTGACCGAGACGTGTCTCAGTCATGTCTACATTGTTCTCGAACCGTAGGGTCCGCACGCTTAAGGTTTCGATGACAGCTTTATTATGAGTTTATGAGTTTTGATGTACCGAAGGAGTTCGAGTCCCGGATGAGATCGGGGACATGACGAGGAGTCTCAAATGGTTGAGACGTAAAGATCGATATATTGGACGACTATATTCGAGTTCGGAAAGGTTCCGAGTGATTCGGTATTTTTCGAGTACCGAGAGTTACGGAATTCGCCGGGAGAAGTATTGGGCCTTATTGGGCCATACGGGAAAGAGAGAGGGCTGCCTAGGGCAGGCCGCGCTTCCATGGCCTAGTCCGAATTGACTAGGGAGGGGCCGCACCCTCCTTCCTTCCCTTCTCTCTCCCCTTCCTTGTCTCCTACTCCTAATACATGGAAGGACTCCTAGTTGACTAGGAAAGGGGAATCCTACTCCCTGGGAGTAGGACTCCCTAGGGCGCGCCATAGAGAGGGCCGCCCTCCCTCCTCCACTCCTTTATATACGGGGCAGGGGCACCCCATGGACACACAAGTTGATCATCGTGATCGCTCCTTAGCCGTGCGGTGCCCCCTCCACGATATTACACCTCGGTCATATTGTAGCGGTGCTTAGGCGAAGCCTCGCGATAGTTGAACATCAAGATCGCCACCACGCCGTCGTCTTGATCGAACTCCTCCCCGCATCGCTGGATCGGAGTTCAAAAGCGCCATCGAGTTGTACGGTGTCAAGAACTCGGAGGTGCCGGAGTAACGGTGCTTGGATCGGTTGGACCGGAAGACGACGACTACTTCCTCTATGTTGCGCCAACGCTTCCGCTTCGGTCTATGAGGGTACGAGACAACACTCTCCCTCTCGCTGCTATGCATCACCATGATCTTGCGTGCGAGGAATTTTTTGAAATTACTACGCTCCCCAACAGCGACAAGCAGCTGCCGGGCGGCGGGCGCCCCTGGGAGCTCTTGGGGTATAGATCAAAGGAGGTGGTGGCACGGTGCCCGCATGACCTTTTGTGGTCGTCTTCTTGCATTTGACCCTGGCCACCTTGTGCATCTTCAACGGCGGGGTGGGGCCGGCCTGCACCGGATTCGCAGCGGCTGCGGGGCGGGCGGGCGTGCCTTCCCGGCGGCGATCAAGGAGCGCCACTCGACGCATTTATGTTGCCCTCGAGCTTGTGGGATGGGCACGAGGTTTGAATGGTGACGGGTGATGGTGTCCTCGACTAGGGTACTCACCATGTCATCCCCGATCAGCTTAGATTGGGCGAGGACCCCATGGTCAGATACTCATGGGCCAGTTCGACAAAGCCGATACAAGGAAGATTCCACAAGACTTGGTGATCAAGACAAGGACTCTCGCCACCAACAGATTCGGCTAGGACTCTTGTTATCTTAGGCCTCCGTACATTATATAAACCGATGCTAGGCTAGTCGATAGATAAGCTAGATCATTATGACATTACTCATCATACCTCTAGGGCTTAGACCACAACATATGATCTCGAGGTAGATCAACTCTTGTAACCCTATATTCATCAAGATCAACCAAGCAGGAAGTAGGGTATTACCTCGATAGAGAGGGCCCAAACCTGGGTAAACATCGTGTCCCCTGTCTCCTGTTACCCATCGATCCATGACACACAACTTGGGACCCCCTACCCGAGATCTGCCGGTTTTGACACCGATAATGGTGCTTTTCATTGAGAGTTCCGCTGTGTGATCGGCAAAGGGATCGATGGCTCGTCTGCAGATTAACTGCGACGTCGACATCTTCGTCACCGGCTCGACTGGTGACCTTGGCTTGACCGAGGACTGTGCCCTGCCTTCGATCGTTATGTTCGGACGAGGGCCTTCTTCAAAACCAACTCCGATCTCTATCAAGATCATGGAGGAATCATCCATGGAGCTCGAGGGCTCAACGTCAACATTGCCCTCGGGCGACCGTGCTGTTTTTTTGGACAGAGAACTTGTATCCGCCGCCACCGCCTCCTTGAGTGTCGTTTTAACGATTGCTTCGGTGGAACTGTGCGGAATTGAGTCTACAACAACCCTGGAAAATTTCGTCGAGTTCCGATGGAGGAATCTCTGGCAATCTACGATACACCGGAGCCCTCTCAAACCTGGACGTGAATCTGGACGAGTTTAGGGCGTGGTCTCTAGAGCCCAGCTCGGAGATCCTTTGGAAGATCCAACTGTTCATTTGCTGCGGAATTCTATATCTACCACCCTCAAAATTTCAGCTCGATCCGACCGGCCCAAACTCCGAACCTTCCTATTAGTGCATCACTTTTCAGATCTGCTTTCTGCGCGAATACGGATCCGACCCGAATTCATGTTTCTTTATGAACGTGGTATTGGACAACCTTTTTAAAGGAATTTTATTCTAAGGTATTGCACGTTGTTCTTAACACATGCCCATAAAATTTTAAGCCTCCTGTGAGGTAATCTTCGCCATCACACTGGTGTCAAACCAGTCCGGCAATATAGCTCCACGACTGCCGACCTGCGCTAGACATGTCGTCGCTTTTTGAGTCGAGCTCAACTTCTTCGATCTCACTCCCGAGCGAACAAGAGTTCGAATCGCTAAAGATAAATCATCACCAACATCGCCGCCCCACGGATTACACGGAGCGGGCACACCGCATCGCCGCATGGTCACTTCATCAAACCAGCATTGGCCGTCACAAGTTACGACCTGCGCCAGATGGACGACTGCTGTCTTCGAGCCGATGTCCATCACGCCGAACTACCTCAACACCTCAGCCGACATGGTGGTTGCAACGACTTCATCGACCTTCTCCGCCACCTCGCTATACCGGGATATTTCTTCATCAACATACCCGTGACTTTGGCGTCACCAGCCGACCAGCTTCGCACGTTAGTCGGATCGAGGGCTTTGCCTCGCAAGCCAACCTTTGTCGCCTTCGCCATGCCGCCGCTTTATCGCCCATCGTGCAATGGGTGTGTGGATCGATTCCCAATCTTGGGATTCGCTTTTCTTTGGACTGCTACAACAAATAAACCAGGTGCTATTAATCCTAACAATTTTTGCTTGCCGGGTCTATTTTTCCTAAGGATTATTACTCTGGTTTGTTCCATCATCTATACACAGGTCTATCAAATGATGGCCACATATTCAGGCTTTGTCACACCTTCACTGCGTCACGCCGACGCCCTGCATCAACATTGGCTTCGGCGCCAGGCCACATCTCTTTAAATAAATTATTTTTGCGTAAAGCAATTATGCAAGAATTATATATATATTATTATTATTATTTCCTGGACCGCACTGTTTTATGTGTGCAGGTAATCAATTTTGACTGCGTTACGCGGTCACTACTCTGGAGTGCCGAACTCCTTGCTCGGACACCTCGGGCCTGGGGGCTGAGACCTCGGACATGCCGAGGACTGCGAACCTTGTCGGATCTGTCACAGATCAATGGGTGTCTTCATCCCGCCACAAGCCCGAATCGCGTCATCAACACCGAGCACATTAACCAGCTAAGTCGCTTTCATGCTCAAAAACTTCCAGTTTTAAATTTTGTTCGGTTCGACCAAGCATTATACTTTTTGGCAAAAAAAGTTGTTTGTGACAAAGTTCCTTGTCAAAACTTTGTTTGTAACACACAAATTCAAATACCCCCTTTACTTGGGGGCTTCCTTCATGAAGCTTTTCCTGTTGCATATGATTATACTTGTACGGCTTCATTCCTTGTTCGTGTATTACGCCATAATATGCACCATATTGACCTAAGTGTTCCGCAAGCTGGGTTGCCTTGCTCCTGTGTTTACCCCTACGTTCCCGATTGTTCGGCTAGGGAGTAAAGGGACCACCTCTGCGATTGTCACGATCGGGTCATCCGAGCCCGACCTCAGACTGGGTGAAGCCGAAAGCTAGCGCTCTTACTGTTTTTAGTAATGGTCGGCACACAACGGAACTCATGTGTACAAAAAATCTATTGCACAAGTCTCGTAGTAACAATGAGCAACCGAAGAAACGTATCGGTGGAGGTACTATTTTCTTCGAAGATGCTTCTTACACTTTGTCAGTAATATAGCATAAGTTCCATGAGTGCGCTTTTGTCTGTTATGTTCCTTATGGCCTGATTGCTCGGTTATCGGAAACACCGTCGATATTCTCGACAGGTGGAGTACATAACACTTTTTGGCCCTTGGCCGAAGAGGGAGAAGCCGACAGTCGATTAAGACGCGTTTAAAGTTCGGGTGAACACATATATGATATAAGTTCTTCGGTACATACAATCATTATACATAAAATTCTTTTACCCAAGTCACTCGGGGGCTCTTAAATTTATGTGAGTTGTTTTATAATAAGTGTTCTTCTTCCTAGTCGTTGCAAAGTCTTTTTTCTATCACTCCTTTTTTCGACGCGAGTGTGTGGTCAATAGCCGAGGAGCCTAATTTCCTCTCAAACCGCTAAAGTTTGCTAAACCGCCTAACGAGAAGTACTCCGCCGGGATAGGAGGTTGAAGCTGTAGGTCACCCGCTGAAGTCTTGAGATAGGATGTGTCATGTTAAAGCACGACGTATAATAATTTTTTCCAAGACCAATTTTCGATTGGCACCAACAATTGATCTAGTTCGGACGCCGAGTTTTTACCGACGCTTTTATGGTTTTCCAATCCTATGGCACTTTTCAACTATTTGTGTGTTTTCCATAAGTCTCGCCGCAACGCCGACACCTTTAGAGATTCGCAAAATTTCTGATATTGCTATATATGCATCGGTTTCAAATTGTGTCTTCGGTCGATAGTTGGGTTGCCGCTCTGTGCTTGCCTCCTACATTCCGCTTTGTTCGGTTAGGTGTGCAAGGAGAACCATCGCGATTGTGCTTCCAAATGATGGTTAAGCACCTCGGTGGAGAAAGCCGAAAACTGACTGTCACAATAAGCGTAAACAGGTCAGCGATCCAATGACTATGTTAAATGACGGGCCGTTCATAACATTGGCCGAAGTGTTTAGGGCTTGACCTTAGCTGTCACCGGATACTAACCGAGGGCTCGTAGCTAGCTTCCTCAGTTTAACGCTCCTATGACTAAGTGAAAGTTATAAAGCCTGCATATCTGATCGCCTCGTTTCCGCTAACACAACCGCCTTCGGGCACCGAGACGTCGGCTAAGGGTTGTCTTGTTATTGCGGAAACACCCTACGTAGTATGTACAAAGGGGTAGAAGCCGACGATGTGCCACTTTAAACTGATAAACGGTCGCAACGGAGTCAAAATAAACATATCATCAGCATTTGTATTTAATATACGAGGGCTTCCTTCCATAATCATCGTTATAAAGCCATAAATATGCATCAATTTGACTTAAGATTTGGGCCAAGCTGGGTTGCCTGGCTCCTGTGCTTACCCCTACGTTCCCGATTGTTCGGCTAGGCGGTAAAGGGAGCACCTCTGTGATTGTTACTGCCGAGAAATCCGAGTTAGTACCTCAGACTGGGTGAAACCGAAAGCTAGCAATCTTAAAGTATCACATTGGTCGGCAATGACGGAAGTGAAATTTTGGCTCATTAATACCATAGTGTTCGGGGACTTTCCTCGAACTAAATCCTCAATGTTTTCCTCCCACATTGATCGGATTGGAGGTGAGGTTCATGATCATGATAAGCATGACGATCCAAAGAAAGGAACCGATAGCGGAACTATTTTCTTTGGAAGATGTTTCTTACGTTAAAAAACGTAATATAACATATCTCTCCGTGTACCTTTGTTTATAAAACCGTATGGCCGGATTGTCTCGTTTTCCATAAATCTTTGCCCTTATAACTGCTTTATAAATTAGGAAAGCACTCTCGGCTACTGGCCGAAGAGGTTGAAGCCAATGGTCGGTCAACAAAGTTTTGTACAATACGGATTCGAGCATTAATGATCTAAAGTACTTGGATACATGGAATCATTACACATAATTTGTGATTTTACTACGGATATCGATCCTTAATTCGGCCACCCGTGCCCACATTAAGGCTCGGGGGCTACTGGGCTTCGTGCTTATCATTTACAAATATTAAAGGGGTACATCGATCCCCTGATCTGGTTTTGCCACCCGACCAGTGGCTCGGGGGCTACTGCATTGACAATCCAATGGAGAAAATTTAAAGTGCAATATAGTTTTCGAGGAGATTATTATCCTCAGGTTGGTCGGCCGCACCCAACCTGAGTCTCGAGGACTTTGCACACCGTGTTTTTGTTCCTACGTATGCTGCCGAGCTGGGGAATTGATCCTCGGGCTGATTTTACGAATCGACCTAAGTGTCAGGGCTACTAGGATCAGTTGTTTGATTTTTTTCCTTCAGGTGCATCCCGCATAATAGGCCAACACGCACCTTGAGGGCTACTGGCTATACATCTCAGCCGAGATTACATTGCACAATTTGGAATTAAATTCATAAAAATCAGCCCATGGCCAAGGTGGTGCACCACCTCGGAAGTAGTCTGACATAAAGCTCGGGCGCCAGTGGCTGACTCCATAGCGGGCATTTCCAATATTAAGCTCGGCTAAACTCCTTCAAACTTTTTTGACCCAAGGTGATCTATGACACCTCGGATATAGTCCGTGTTGAAGCTCGATACATTCCGCGTTGGAGCCCGGATGCAGTTTGGCGTTGAGCTCGCTGTAACAACACTCTTATACAATCCGGCGTTGGAGCTCGGATACGCTTTCGCGTTGGAGCTCGAAGCAGTCCGGCGTTGGTGCTCGGCCGCGAAGATACTTCAATGCAGTCCGTGTTGGGGAACGAGTAATTTCAAAAAATTCCAATGCACACGCAAGATGATGGTGATGGCATAGCAACGAGAGGAGAGTGTTGTCCATGTACCGTCGAGACCGTGAAGCGAAGCGCTATGACAACGCTGTTGAAGTAGTCGACGCCTTCACGATCCGACCGATCCAAGCACCGAACGACGGCACCTTCGAAGTTCAGACACGCTCAGCTCGATGACGATCCCCGGCCCGATCCAAAGAAAGCGCCGGGATGAGTTCCACAAGACGACGGTGTGGTGACGATGATGATGTTCTATCGCGCAGGCTTCGCCTAAACTCCGCGATGATATGACCGAGGTGGAATATGGTGGAGGGTGCACCGCACACGGCTAAGGAACGATCCGTAGATCAACTTGTGTGTCTATGGGTGCCCCCGCCTGTATATAAAGGAGCAGGGGAGGCCGGCCGCCCAAGGGGCGCGCCAGAGGAGGAGTCCTCCTCCTAGTAGGAGTACGACTCTCCTTTCCTACTCCTACTAGGAGGGGAAGGAAGGGGAGAGGGGAAGGAAAGAGGGGGCGCCACCCCTCCTAGTCCACCCGACCAGAGGGAGAGGGGGCGCGCCCACCCCGGCCGCCTCTCTCTTCCCACCAAGGCCCATGTGGCCCATTAACTCTCCCGGGGTTCCGTAACCTCCCAAGACTCCGTTTTCTCCGAAAATGTCCTAACACTTCGTGTCCAAATATAGTCGTCCAATATACCAATCTTTATGTCTCGACCATTTCGAGACTCCTCGTCATGTCCGTGATCACATCCGGACTCAACAAACTTCGTACATCAAAACTTATAAACTCATAATAAAACCGCCATCGTAACGTTGTTGCAAGGACCCTACGGTTCAAGAACTATGTAGACATGACCTAGAACTATTCTTGGTCAATAACCAATAGCGGAACCTGGATGCCCATATTGGTTCCTACATATTCTACGAAGATCTTTATCGGTCAAACGGCATAACAACATACGTTGTTCCCTTTGTCATCGATATGTTACTTGCCCGAGATTCGATCATCGGTATCCAATACCTAGTTCAATCTCATTACCGGCAAGTCTCTTTACTCGTTACATAATGCATCATCCCGTAACCAACTCATTAGTCACATTGCTTGCAAGGCTTTATAGTGATGTGCATTACCGAGAGGGCCCAAAGATACCTCTCCGACAATCGGAGTGACAAAATCTAATCTCGAAATATGCCAACTCAACATGTACCTTCGGAGACACCTGTAGTACTCCTTTATAATCACCCAGTTACGTTTTGACATTTGGTAGTACCCAAAGTGTTCCTCCGGTAAACGGAGTTGCATAATCTCATAGTTACAGAACATGTATAAGTCATGAAGAAAGCAATAGCAATATACTAAACGATCAAGTGCTAGGCTAACGGAATGGGTCATGTCAATCACATCATTCTCCTAATGATGTGATCCCATTAATCAAATGACAACACATGTCTATGGTTAGGAAACATAACCATCTTTGATTAATGAGCTAGTCAAGTAGAGGCATACTAGTGACGTTATGTTTGTCTATGTATTCACACATGTATCATGTTTCTGGTTAATACAATTCTACCATGAATAATAAATATTTCCTACAGTCTCCCACTTGCACTAGAGTCAATAATCTAGATTACATAGTAATGATTCTAACACCCATGGAGTCTTGGTGCTGATCATGTTTTGCTCGTGAGAGAGGCTTAGTCAACGGGTCTGCAACATTCAGATCCATATGTATCTTGCAAATCTCTATGTCTCCCACTTGGACTTGGTCCCAATGGAATTGAAGCGCCTCTTGATGTGCTTGGTCCTCTTGTGAACTCGATTCCTTTGCCAAGGCAATTGCACCAAGATTGTCACAGAAGATCTTCATTGGTCCCGATGCACTAGGTATGACACCTAGATCGAAATGAACTCCTTCATCCGATTCCTTCATTTGCTGCTTCGTATAGCTATGAACTCCGCTTCACACGTAGATCCCGCCACGGCGCTTTGTTTAGAACTGCACCAACTTACAGCTCCACCGCTTAATAAAATACGGTCCGGTTTATGATTTAGAATCGTCCGATCGTGTCAAAGCTTGCATCAACGTAACCATTTACAACTAGCTCTTTATCACCTCCATATACGAGAAACATATCCTTAGTCCGCTTCGTATTTCAGATGTTCTTGACCGCTGTCCAAAGGATCCACTCGATTACTTTGGTACCTTCCCGCCAAGCTTATTGCTACATATGTCGTGTCCGTACACAAGATTGCATACATGATAGAGCCTATGGTTGAAGCATAGGAACATCTTTCATTTTCTCTATCTTCTCATTGTGGTCGGACATTGAGTTTGACTCAACTTCACACCTTGAAGCACGGGCAAGAACCCTTTCTTTGCCTGATCCATTTTGAACTTTTTCAAAATTTTATCAAGGTATGTGCTTTGTGAAAGTCCTATTAAGCTTCTTGATCTATCTCTATAAATCTTGATGCCCAATATGTAAGCAGCTTCACCGTGGTCTTTCATTGAAAAACTTTTATTCAAGTATCCCTTTATGCTATCTAGAAATTCTATATCATTTCCAATTAATAATATGTCATCTACATATAATATCAGAAATGCTACAGAGCTCCCACTCACTTTCTTGTAAATACAGCTTGTCCAAAAGTCTCAGATAAAACCATATGCTTTGATCACACTATCAAAGTGTTTATTCCAACTCCGAGATGCTTGCACCACCATAAATGGATCGCCGAGCTTGCACACTTTGTTAGCACCTCTTGGATCAACAAAACCTTCTGGCTGCATCATATACAACTCTTCTTCCAGAAATCCATTCAAGAATGCAGTTTTAACATCCATTTGCCAAATTTCATAATCATGAAATGCAGCAATAGCTAACATGATTCGGACAGACTTAAGCATCGCTACGGGTGAGAAAGTCTCATCGTAGTCAACCCCTTGAACTTGTTGAAAACCTTTCGCAACAAGTCGAGCTTTATAGACAGTTACATTACCATCAGCGTCAGTCTTCTTCTTAAAGATCCATTTATTCTCAATGGCTTGCCGATCATCGGGCAAGTCAACCAAAGTCCATACTTTGTTTTCATACATGGATCCCATCTCGATTTCATGGCCTCTAGCCATTTTATGGAATCTGGCTCATCATCACTTCCTCATAGTTCATAGGTTCATCATGGTCAAGTAACATGACTTCCGTAATAGGATTACCATACCACTGTGTGGATCTTACTCGTAGACCCACGAGGTTCAAGAGAAACTTGATCTCAAGTTTCATGATCAATATCATTAGCTTCCTCACTAATTGGTGTAGTTGTCACAGAACCGTTCTTGTGATGAACTACTTTCCAATAAGGGAGCAGATACAGCTTATCTCATCAAGTTCTACTTTCCTCCCACTCACTTCTTTCGAGAGAAACTCCTTCTCTAGAAAGGATCCGATTTTAGCAATGAAAATCTTGCCCTCGATCTGTGATAGAAGGTGTACCCAATAGTCTCTTTTGGGTATCCTATGAAGACACATTCTCGATTTGGGTTTGAGCTTATCTGTTGAAGTTTCTTCACATAAGCATCGCAGCCCCAAACTTTAAGAACGACAACTTTGGTTTCTTGCCAAACCAAAGTTCATAAGGTGTTGTCTCAACGGATTTTGATGGTGCCCTATTTAACGTGAATGCGGCCGTCTATAAAACATAACCCCAAAACGATAGCGGTAAATCAAGAAGAGACATCATAGATCGCACCATATATAGTAAAGCACGACACGACGCTCGACACACCATTTTGTTGTGGTGTTCCGGGTGGCGTGAGTTGTGAAACTATTCCGCATTGTTTCAAGTGTAGACCAAACTCGTAATTCAAATATTCTCCTCCACGATTAGATCGTAGAAACTTTATTTTCTTGTTATGATGATTTTACACTTCACTCTGAAATTCTTTGAACTTTTCAAATGTTTCAGACTTGTATTTCATTAAGTAGATATACCCATATCTGCTCAAATCATCTGTGAAGGTGAGGAAATAACGATACCCGCCGCGAGCCTCAACATTCATTGGACCGCAAACATCAGTATGTATGATTTCCAACAAATCAGTTGCTTGCTCCATAGTTCCGGAGAACGGCGTTTTAGTCATCTTGCCCATGAGGCACGGTTCGCAAGTACCAAGTGATTCATAATCAAGTGATTCCAAAAGCCCATCAAGATGGAGTTTCTTCATGCGCTTTACAATCGATATGACCTAAACGGCAAGTACACAAATAAGTTGCACTATCATTATCAACTCTGATCTTTTGGTTTCAACACTATGAATATGTGTATCACTACTATCGAGATTCAATAAAATAGACCACTCTTCAAGGGTGCATGACCATAAAAGATACTACTCATATAAATAGAACAACCATTATTCTCTCGATTTAAATGAATAACCGCCTCGCATCAAACAAGATCCAGATATAATGTTCATGCTCAACGCCGCACCAAATAACAATTATTTAGGTCTAAAACTAATCCCAATGGTATATGTAGTGGTAGTGTGCCAACCGCAATCATATCGACTTTGGAACCATTTCCCACGCCAAGACGCCACCTCGCCCTTAGCCAATCTTCGCTAATCCGTAGTCCTGCTTCGAGTTGCAAATATTAGCAATGTAACCAAGATCGAATACCTGTGTACTACTGCAAGCATTAGTAAGGTACACATCAATAACATGTATATCACATATACCTTTGTTCACTTTGCCATCCTTCTTATCCGCCAAATACTTGGGGCAGTTCGCTCAAAGGTCCACCGCTTGCAGAGAAGCACTGCTTGTGGTTAGGTCCAGACTTGGGTTTTTCTCTTGAGCAGCAACATGTTTGCTGTTCTTTTGAAGTTCCCTTCTTCTTCCCTTTGCCCTTTTCTTGAAACTGGTGGTCTTGTTAACCATCAACACATGATGCTCCTTCTGATTTCTACCTCCGCTGCTTTTAGCATTGCGAAGAGCTCGAATAGTTTTGTTCATCCCTTGCATATTATAGTTCATCACGAAGCTCTTGTAGCTTGGTGGCGTGATTGAAGAATTTCACAATGACACTATCATCGTGAAGATTAACTCCCAGCTTGAATCAAGTGATTATTATACCCGCACATTTTGAGTATGTGTTCACCGACGTAACTATTCTCTTCCATCTTGCAGCTATAGAACTTATTGAGACTTCATATCTCTCAATCCGGCATTTACTTGAAATATTAACTTCAACTCCTCGAACATCTCATATGCTCCATGACGCTCAAAACGCCGTTGAAGACCCGGTTCTAAGCCGTAAATCATGGCACATCGAACTATCGAGTAGTCATCGCTTTGCTCGCCAGACGTTCTAACATCGCTCGCCAGCATCAAGAAGAAGTTCGCAACCAGCGGTGCTTCCAGATGTAATTTTTCCGCAACAATGAGTATAATCCTCGTGTTATGGACCCAATCCGTAATTGCTACCATCATCTTTCAACTTTGCTTTCAAGGAACGATTAAAATTCAACGGAACAACAAAGACGAGCCATCTATCTACAAACAAACATAGACAAGCAAAATACTATCAGGTACTAAGTTCATGATAAATTTAAGTTCAATTAATCATATTACTTAAGAACTCCCACTTAGATAGACATCTCTCTAGTCATCTAAGTGATCACGTGATCCAAATCAACTAAACCATGTCCGATCATCATGTTCGACCTTTCGGTCTCCGTGTTCCGAGGCCATATCTGTATATGCTAGGCTCGTCAAGTATGACCTGAGTATTCCGCGTGTGCAACTGTTTTGCACCTGTTGTATTTGAACGTAGAGCCTATCACACCCGATCATCACGTGGTGTCTTAGCACGAAGAACTTTCGCAACGGTGCATACTCAGGGAGAACACTTCTTGATTATTAGTGAGAGGTCATCTTAAAATGCTACCATCAAACAAAGCAAGATAAGATGCATAAAGGATAAACATCACATGCAATCAATATAAGTGATATGATATGGCCATCATCATCTTGTGCTTGTGATCTCCATCTTCGAAGCACCGTCGTGATCACCATTGTCACCGGCGTGACACCTTGATCTCCATCGTAGCATCGTTGTCGTTTACGCCATCTATTGCTTCTACGACTATCGCTACCGCTTAGTGATAAAGTAAAGCAATTACAGGGCATTTGCATTTCATACAATAAAGCGATAACCATATGGCTCCTGCCAGTTGCCGATAACTTCGCTTACAAAACATGATCATCTCATACAATAAAATATAGCATCACGTCTTGACCATATCATATCACAACATGCCCTGCAAAAACAAGTTAGACGTCCTCTACTTTGTTGTTGCAAATTTTACGTGGCTACTACGGGCTTACCAAGAACCATTCTTACCTACGCATCAAAATCACAACGATAGTTCGTCAATTTAGTGTTGTTTTAACCTTCGCAAGGACCGGGCGTAGCCACACTCGATTCAGCTAAAGTGAGAGAGACAGACACCCGCCAGCCACCTTTAAGCACGAGTGCTCGTAACGTGAAACCAGTCTCGCAGAAGCGCACGCAGAATGTCGGTCCGGCCGCTTCATCTCACAATACCGCTAAACCAAAGTATGACATTCGTAAGCGCTTGACTTGTATCGCCCACAACTCACTTGTGTTCTACTCTGCATATAACATCAACGCATAAAAACCTGGCTCGATGCCATCATTGGGAACGAGTAATTTCAAAAAATTCCTACGCACACGCAAGATCATGGTGATGGTATAGCAACGAGAGGGAGAGTGTTGTCCACGCACTCGTGAGACCGTAAGTGGAAGCGCTATGACAACGTGGTTGAAGTAGTCGACGCCTTCACGAACCGACCGATCCAAGCACCGAACGACGGCACCTCCGAAGTTCAGCACATGTTCAGCTCGATGACGATCCCCGGCTCGATCCAAAGAAAGGCCAGGATGAGTTCCACAAGACGATGGAGTGGGGACGATGATGATGTTCTATCGGCGCAGGCTTCGCCTAAACTCCGCGACGATATGACCGAGGTGGAATATGGTGGAGGGGGCACCAGACACGGCAAGGAACGATCCGAGATCAACTTGTGTGTCTATGAGGCGCCCCGCCTGAGATATAAAGGAGCAAGGGGAGGTCGGCCGCCCAAGGGGGGTGCGCCAGAGGAGGAGTCCTCCTCCTAGTAGGAGTAGGACTCTCCTTCCCGACTCCTACTAGGAGGGGGAAGGAAGGGGAGAGGGGAAGGAAAGAGGGGCGCCTCCTAATCCAATTCGGACCAGAGGGAGAGGGGGCGCGCGGCCCAACCTGGCCGCCCCTCTCTCTTCCCACCAAGGTCCATGTGGCCCATTAACTCTCCCGGGGGGGTTTCGGTAACCCTCCGGCACTCCGGTTTTCTCCGAAAACGTCCGGAACACTTCCGGTGTCCGAATATAGTCGTCTAA
Source organism: Aegilops speltoides (assembly GCA_021437245.1). NCBI lineage: Eukaryota > Viridiplantae > Streptophyta > Magnoliopsida > Poales > Poaceae > Aegilops > Aegilops speltoides. Next base: position 33,411 of record JAHHZJ010001028.1, on the reverse strand, counting down.
TATATCAATCTTTATGTCTCGACCATTTCGAGACTCCTCGTCATGTCCGTGATCACATCCGGGACTCCGAACAAACTTTTGTACATAAAAACTTATAAACTCATAATAAAACTGTCATCGTAACGTTAAGCGTGCGGACCCTACGGGTTCGAGAACTATGTAGACATGACCTAGAACTATTCTTGGTCAATAACCAATAGCGGAACCTGGATGCCCATGTTGGTTCCTACATATTCTACAAAGACCTTGATCGGTCAAACCGCATAACAACATATGTTGTTCCCTTTGTCATCGGTATGTTACTTGCCCGAGATTCGATCGTCGGTATCCAATACCTAGTTCAATCTCGCTATCGCAAGTCTTTTACTCGCTACGTAATGCATCATCCTATAACCAACTCATTGGTCACATTGCTTGCAAGGCTTTATAGTGATGTGCATTACTGAGAGGGCCTAGAGATACCTCTCCGACAATCGGAGTGACAAAACCTAATCTCGAAATATGCCAACTCAACATGTACCTTCGGAGACACCTGTAGTACTCCTTTATAATCACCAAGTTACATTGTGACGTTTGGTAGTACCCAAAGTGTTCCTCCGGTAAACGGGAGTTGCATAATCTCATAGTTACAGGAACATGTATAACTCATGAAGAAAGCAATAGCAATATACCAAACGATCAAGTGCTAGGCTAACGGAATGGGTCATGTCAATCACATCATTCTCCTAATGATGTGATCCCATTAATCAAATGACAACACATGTCTATGGTTAGGAAACATAACCATCTTTGATTAATGAGCTAGTCAAGTAGAGGCATATTAGTGACGTTATGTTTGTCTATGTATTCACACATGTATCATGTTTCCAGTTAATACAATTCTAGCATGAATAATAAACATTTATCATGATATGAGGAAATAAATAATAACTTTATTATTGCCTCTAGGCATATTTCCTTCAATCCGGCGTTGGAGCTTGGACGCAAGAGGACACTACCTCCCGGGAACAACTTTAAACCCGAGGTGTGGCATAAAAAGAACATGGCATTGATAAGAGCCGGAAACTTAAAGGGGCTCCTCGAATACCCGACGTATAAACTCTTCGGATGCGCTTCACATCCTCAAGATCAAGATTAGAAGATTTGTTGAACTAGTTTTCAAGACCGACGACCAAAGATGAAGAATAGTTCGGAAGAATCGAGGAGCGTCCCCAACTTGAAGACCAGTTCAGGGGGCTACTGATGGTGTCCTGGACTAGGGGGTACTCACCATGTTGTCCCCCGATCAGTTAGATTGGGCCGAGGACCCCCATGGCCATATACTAATGGGCCAGTTGGACAGTTGCCGCATACAAGGAAGATTCCACAAGACTTGATGATCAAGACAAGGACTCCTCGCCACCGGCATACTTGGCTAGGACTCTTGATATCTTAGGCCTCTGGTACATTGTATAAACTGAGGCTAGGCTAGTCGATAGATAAGCTAGATCATTATGACATTACTCATCATACCTCTAGGGCTTAAACCACAACATATGATCTCGAGGTAGATCAGCTCTTGTAACCCTATATTCATCAAGATCAATCAAGCAGGAAGTAGGGCATTACCTCAGAGAGGGCCTGAACCTTGGTAAACATTGTGTCCCCTGTCTCCTGTTACCCATCGATCCATGACACACAGCTTGGGACCCCCTACCCGAGATCTGCCGGTTTTGACACCGATAACGGGCGCGACACGGCCGGCGATGAGATCTGCTTGAGGGGTTGATGCGTCCATGACTTCCACGATGACGGGCGCCGGTTGGGAGGCGTCCATGGTGGTGCTACAGAGCCGGGGATGGTGGTCCAGAGCGGGCGGAGGAAGAATAATGGCGGCGGACGGAAGGGAGAGCGGGAACTGCCGCGCGGAAATGCCCCTCCCGCCAAATCTTTGTCAGGACCCAGAATCAATGCCACATCGATCTAGCATGTAACACCTCATATCACTTTGCGGCCTCACGCACGGTATTCACACGGTGTCGCCACTTTTGCCCGGGACCGCTTATGCCTTTTGGCACACGATATGATAGTGTCGCTAGCATCCATATGATAAGGAGCCCGGCCGACATGGCTAGTCGTGAAACCCAAAGTGGCACAAACCTACAGGACAGCATCCATGACCCAAAGATCGAATGTTGTCGGTCATCAAGGAGTGAATCCAGTCTGTAGCACTGGGCTAGCAGACTCCGTGAACCGGCCAGTAGCAGCTAACAGACTCGTATTCATCATCGTGACATTTCAAGGGACGTATACAGAACGAAGAAGGATACATGCCGCCAGCCTAAGTGTTCCGGAGCAAGAGCAAGCTACCATGGCTCAAGGAAGCACTAGGAGACATTTCCAGTAAGAGAGGCTACTAAGGATAAACAACTAGATAGTCAGATCCCACACATACCAAGCATTTCAATAACATACACACAATATGCTCGATATGTGCAAATACAACATGGCATCACAACATGACTCTACGACTCAAGTATTTTATTCAATAGGCTCCGAGGAGCGAGATATTACAAACATAGGTCTCATGACCCAACATTCAGAGCATACAAGTCAAAGCACAAGCGGAAGCTTAACATGTCTGAGTACATACATCTACAAATGAAAAAGGCTTGAAAGCCTGACTATCTACCAGATCCTGCCGAGGGCACAAGATCGTAGCTGAGGTATCAAGCTAAACGTCGAAGTCCACGCGGAACTACTAACGAGACTGACGTCTCTCTGCAAAAACATAAAATAGGCAAACGTGAGTACAAATGTACCCAAAGAAGACTTACATCGTAACTAACTACATATGCATCATTATCAACAAAGGGATGGTGGGGTTTAACTGCAGCAAGCCAGCTTTGACTCGGTGGCTATGCTGAACTACAACTGCAAGTAACTCTTTTGAGGTGGCGCACACGAGTCCACATATTCACCATATCAATACACCACTATGTATCCATTCCCGTCTCCCTACGAGAACGCCATCCATAGCACTCACACTTATATTGCGTATTTTAGAGTATCCACTTTCACTTGTCTATGAACTGTTATAGGCAACCTGAAGTCCTTTACCATGACACGGCTATTCAATAGATGATGTTAACCCCGCAGGGTGTACTTCTTCATACATGTTTCCACCACTTAGCATCTCAGACACCACATGTGCTCGGCAGACTTCAAGCTTAAAGCCGACGTGGGTGTAGACCACGACCTACCTAAACACTCAAGTCTCTAGTCCAGTTTATCGCCTATTCGGGTTCCATCCGCAGGAGATCCGCCGAGTTTCGCCACAGCCCCAAACGACATGTGCAGGGTTCCCGAGACACTAAACGGGCGCCTGAGACACTGTACACGTGCCTACCGTGATCACAGCCCACCCTCCAACACAACCAAGACGGCCTCCAAAGATACTACAAACACCGTAAACTACTTGCAACTCCCGGACAGAGGACAAGGGTGATTAAGAAGTCGAGCGGGGTCATATTTCAGGGCCCAATGCATGGTAGTAGCTGAATCATGGATCACAAACACAGAACTTAGTTCCTAAGGACGGCTTTAATGGGACAACCCACCATGTACTCCTACATGGCCTCTCACTGCTACCTTTACCAAATCGTGTTCACACACTTAGCTCGCACCCAATAGGACATGTTCACACACCTCTGATTCATCCCCGGCGAATCGCACTGACTCAACTCTAAGCAATAGCAGCATGACAAACAAGCATGAATGAGTAGGCACATCAGGCTCAAACAACTCCTAATCATGCTAGTGGGTTTCATCTATTTATCGTGGCAATGACAGTCATGCAGAGGATAAAGGGGTTCAACTACAAAGCAGCAAGTAACAGCTTGAATCGATGTTGTCCTAATGCAGAAAAGAGAGCAGGAGCGAGAGAGTGGGTTTGTATCGAATGAACAAGGGGTTTTGCTTGCCTCGACACTTCAAGATAATATAGTTCTTCATCGGTGTCATCGAACTCATCGCCGGAACCACGCCTATCGAGAGGGACAAACACCGAAAACAAGGAAGAAACACAATCAATGCAATGCACAATATGATGCATGATCATGACATGGCAATATGATGTGATTTGAGCTAATGCATCTAGCAAGAGGTTAAAAGGAGTTGGTTTGAATCCAAGATTCAAATTCAAACTCCATATATGACATTTCAAATGCCATTAATTCAAATTGTTGTATACAACAGCTTTAAGTTGTTCTAACATGCACAAAATGGTACATATGGATAGATTGGATTTTTCTGATCATTTTTCATATATAATTTATCTCATTTGGAGTTACTGTTGATTTTCTATGATTTTTAGAAGTTTAGGCAATTTTCCGATTTTCCTGAATTAAATTAAATCCGTAAAATGACTTATTATGTCCACTCAAGGCCACCGTGGACGTCACTGGTCAACTGTGGCTGACCCGGTCAAACCTGACCAGTGGGGCCCATTGGTCAGTGACTCGGGGCTGGTTAGTGTCACATACAAGTGGGGCCAGTCAATGGCCATGTCAGCGAGGTCAACACCGACGCGTGGGCCACTGTGATTAAATAAAACTAAACAGAAATTAAACTGGTGTTAGTTAAGGGCGTGGGGCCCAGTAGTCAGTGAGAGAGGGAGTTAGTTAGCCCCGTTATTAGCAGTTAACGATGTTGCCACGTCGGCCCGCCGGTGTTCAGCCGCCGGCGACCATTTGCCGCGCAGACGTAAGGCCGAGAAAGCGCTTAGGGGCATGGGGTTTGTCGTGCGTAAAGCATCGAGGAGAAGCCCTTGCTCGGCGCATCCAATGGGCCGACAGGGGTCGCGGGCTGCCGGAATTTCGCCGGCGACGAAGTTTTATGGCGGCAAGCAGCTACGGTTTGCACGGGCGCTGGCGTGGCGGAGCACGAGGAGCTCAACCAAGGGCATAGACGGCGCTGCTGGTCACCAGAGCACGCTCAGGCTACTGTATGCAGCAAGCGAAGCTCGGGGGCGCGTGGCTCAACGTCCATGGCGGTGGCGGGCTTCGGTCGTCAGTGAACTAGGAGCTGCGGCGTGAAAATGGGACAACAGAGAGGGGGGTTCGAGGGAGAGGCTTACGGCGGTTGCAACGGTGGAGACGGCGAGCTCGGGGAAGGCCGGAGCTGAGCGGGGCAGCGAGGTCGATCTCCGGCAGCCGAGGAGGGGAAAAGCATCGGTGGCGACGCTGCAGCGCCAGACGGGCCTCGTGGGTCGCCGAGGAGGTCGGGACGCCGAGACGGAGCTCGCAGGCACGGCGAGGGGTCGAGGGGAGGCGGGCGCGCTATGGTGAACGGCGGCGATTTAACTCGCTGGGCATGAGGGGAGAGGACGGGGAGCATAGGAGGGATAGTGGTGACTAGGGGCGGAGGCAGCACCGAGGAGAAGACGCGAGGCGTCAAGGTGGCTGTGTGACGACGCAGCAGCCTGGTGGCGTGGCGCCACACAGCCTCCCCTCCTCTGCCATCGGGCAGAGGTGGGTGACGACCGCACAGCCAAGGGCTGGGCCGTGGCTGGCCAAAGCCAGTGAGCGCCTGTAAAACCTCTCTCTCGCTTGCTTTTACTTTTTATTTGTTTCTGCTCTGTGTTTTGAAATAGTAGAAATACTATTCCATTTAGGAAAAACCTGAAAATATTCAAAAGCACATTTTGAAAATATTCTCAACAGCCTAAAAATACCTTCAGGATTATTTGGGCATTTTAAATATTTATAGGATTTAAATTGCCCAAATGCAAATACTTATGGCTTGGTGCAAAAATCCAGAATAGCCTCCAAAAATATGAAACCATTTTTGGCAGAGGGTTTAGCCAGGACCAAAGATGGTGAACATTTATGAAGGGCATTTTGGGTTCATTGAAATTCCAATTGTTGGAGCCTAGTATTTCAAAAGGGGGTGTTGGGGTTTGTTAGTCCCCATTTCAAGTTTAAGAAAAATTTAGACATGATGCACACATGACACTATCATAGTGCAATGCCAGAAGCTAGGGATGTGACAACTCACCCCCACTAACAAGAATCTTGCCCCGAGATTCAAGACGTGAAGTAAGAGGGCAGAGGGGATACAAAGCTAACTCAAACTTCATGATCCAGGTTGCACTTCATAAGAACGTTGATTCGATCACGATCTTTGTCTCGATGTCATGCTCTGAGAACTCCAACTATCAGGACAACGAGAGGAAAGGGAAAACTCTAGAAGGATCGATCTTCTCGAACATCGAACAACTGAAGATCAACTCGCAGAATCAGACATTGAACATTTCTCGAGTTGAGACATGAACATACATCCAGAGGGATGGAGTGTAACAAATGACGAAGGTTCACTACGTAGACACAATTCCACACTTAAGAAGGTGGTGAACGGTTGTCCACGTAGCTAGGAGTTGAGTTGCCATGATACCATAACGAGACATCTTAAGGAAGGTGACCCGCAAAAATATTCCCTTAAGTGGCAAAATGATTACTTTTAATATAGATATCATTGAGACTCTTTATACCAGCCTAAGGCAATCACAGTCGATCATTGAAGGAGTTCGAAAGAATTACATACTCAGACTAGAATGGGTGATGTGGACTACCTTGTTGAAGACAACGCAATGGATGATTTTGCTTCTCGTCGGAAATGAATGGGACCCATGGTAGGACCACTTTTGAAGATGATCCTAAACAAGAGTTACCGAGGTGCAAGCCGGAAACAAAATGCAAATGTCGGAATGATCCAACCATCATATCTTCCCGAGATTCAGATCCGTTGGTGTTAGGACATTCCTGCACTCATCAGGTCTAGAAAGAGAAATGAAAGTTTGCAACACAAATCGATGAGATGACGTTGCGAGATTCTCGGGAAATGATCTACGATAGCAAGCTCCAAAACATGAGCTGGATCTGCTACAAACCCGTGAACACGCTGTCCAAGACAAGCATGACCACGTAGTAGTCTTATAATAAAACACTACCGAGTTCAGGTGGGGAACCATCATCAAGGATAACGAAGTCCTTGCATAAGGCATGCTCTTAAGAAGGAACTGATGAAGTCATGTACCTAGGGTAGGGTCATAGACCTGATCTAAGTACCCTACCCAAGGACACTCTCAGAAGAAACTGCCTTCCAGTCGACCAAGAGGGACTTCACTCGACGGACTCGAAGGACTCGACCATGAAGACTCACTCGACCATCGGGAGATCAAGAGGCACTCTGCATCCCAACGGTCTGTAATTAAGTAGTCTTTATGGCATTTAGGACACTTTATGTAAGGCGTTACCAGTAATGCCTAGACTTAATGTACTTTAAACCCTCAGATTATCGAGGGCCGAGGGGTCTCAAGACAATATATAAGCCACCCTCCTCAAGTGTAAGGGTTCGCACTCAGAATCCGACACATAATCCACTCGACCGCCTCCAAAGCTACGAGACGAGGGTTGTGAAAGTGCAACTAATCCCGGTGGTTTTGGTAATTAATAACAACATATATATCATTGAACTAATCATTTCTTGAGAATATTTCGAAAGTTCAAGGATATGGGTATGGCAATGACCGATGATGTGGACCCTCAAAATGCTAAGGAAAACATTGGCAAAAGCTCAAGACTCCATTTTTGGTTTAGTGATCCAAGATCACATTGAGTCCATAGGAAAGCCAATACTATTAAAAGGGATGAGGTTATGATGATGATCCGTTGCTCTAAGTGCTTAGTGATTTATCTCTCAAACTATCAGCAATCTTTCATTCCAACATAAACTCATAAGTAATCTCGGTCCCACCGATTCCAAACCCACCACACCGAGATGAACCACCTCACCATATAGCCAAACCCTAAGAATCTCGGATTTTCCGATTCCAAACTCGGTCATACCGAAATTGGTGTTGCCAAGCTTCAGAATCCTTCAGACTCAAATCGGTGTCACCGAGATGAGAAAGTCGGTCCCACCGAGATTGGCAAACCCTAGACTTTGGAAGAATCGGACTAACCGAGATTGTATTTTCGGTCCCACTGAAAATCCCAACGCTCACAAGATTTGAACTTTCGGTCCCACCGAGTTGTCAACTTCGGTCCGACCGAGATTGGTCAAATGTGTGTAACGGTTGGATTTTGTGTGGAGGCTATAAATACCCTCCACCTCCTCTTCATTCGTGGAGAGAGCCATCGAAAGAACTACCACTCCTACCTTACATTTCGAGAAGAAAACTACCTACCCTTGTGTTGAGATCAAGTTGCTCCACTCCCACCATATGAAACTTGATTTCTAGCCTTCCCAAGTTGCTTTCCACTCAATCCTTTCTTCCACCACAGCCAAATCAGTGAGGAGAGTTGAGTGTTGGGGAGATTATCATTTGAAGCACAAGAGCAAGGAGTTCATCATCACCAACCCCATCTATTACCTTTTGGAGGGTGGTGCCTCCTAGATTGGTTAGGTGTCGCTTGGGAGCCTCCGCCATGATGTGGAGTTGAACCAAGGAGTTTGTAAGGGCAAGGAGATCGCTTACTTCGTGAAGATCTACCCCGAGTAAGGCTAGTCCTCCGTGGGCGAAGCCATGATGGCATAGACAAGGTTGCTTCTTCGTGGACCCTTCGTGGGTGGAGCCTCCGTGGACTCTCGCAGCTGCTACCCTCCGTGGGTTGAAGTCTCCATCAACGTGATTGACGATAGCACCACCTATCGGAACCACGAGAAAATCTCCGTGTTCCAAATTGCGCTTGCTCTTCTCCACCTCTCATTTACTATACGCAATTTACTTTCCGCTGCCACAACTCTAGAATTGCATGTGTAGGGTGATACTTGACTTGGTTATCATTGTGAACTTGCTAAGAATCTACTCCAATCAAAAGGTGAAACTTTTGTTGTCAAGTAGTCTAATCACCCCCTCTAGACATACTTCCGATCCTACAAGTGGTATCGAGCTTTGGTCTCCATTGGATTGGTTTCATTGCATTGACTCCATAAGCTTGGTTTCACAACCTAGGAGAGTATGGCGCCTAGTGAGGGTAATTTCAGAGAGGTCCTTACTTTGATGGTTCAAACTTTGCTAGTTGGAAGCATAAAATGAAAATGCATATTCTTGGACATAACCCCGCCGATGGGGCATTATTTGTGTTGGCTTGCAAGGTGAGTTCTTCGAGGAAGGAAAAGTTCCGGATCGCGGGCTATCATGATGAGTTATGGATGTTACGTAACAATGCTCAAGCTTGTGACATTCTCTTCAATGCTTTGTGTCCCGAGGAGTTCAACAAGATCAGCCGCCTTGAGAATGCAAAAGAGATTTGGGATACTTTGGTCGAAATGCACGAAGGTACCGAGTCCGTGAAGGAATCAAAGCTAGATGTTCTTCAAGGTCACTTGACAAGTTCAAGATGAAGGAAGGTGAAGGAGTCGCTGAAATGTACTCTAGGCTTGCTCTCATCACCAATGAGATGGCAGGCTTAGGAAGTGAAGAAATGACCGACCGATTCATCATCAAGAAGATTCTCGAGCTTTGATGGAAAGTATGACACCGTGTGCACTTTGATCCAAATGATGCCAAACTACAAAGATCTCAAGCCCACCAAGTCATTGGAAGGATTGTTGCTCATGAGATGACACTTAAAGATAAGGAAGAGCTTCACAACAAGTCAAGTGGTGCTTACAAAGCTGCAGCTTGAAGCTCCCACAACCTCAAGTGACAAGCTAGTTTCCAATGAAGAGATAAGCCTAATGGTGAAGAACTTCAACAAATTCTACAAGAGTAGAAGCAAGGAAAGAAGCTCAAAGTCTAGATCATATGATGAAAAGAGATCTTCTAGTCGTGATCGAATCTGCTATAATTGTGGAAGACCCGACACTACTCAAATGAGTGTTCGACTCCCACAAGAGAAGAGAAGAATCTCCAAGAAGAAGAAGCTCAAGAGAAGAGTCGCCTCAAAAGAGAGAAGGAGTAGAGATGATCGTTATGAACGAAGATCCTCTCTGAGAAGCAAGGATTCGGAAAGGAAAGACAAGTCATCAAGGAGCTACACAAGAAGAAAACATCAAGCTCATGTTGGTGAATGGGTTTCCGCCCGACCGACAATCACTCCGAAAGAAGCTATCACTCCAACTCCAAATACAACCAAGATGAAGGTGTTGCCGGTCTTGCTCTCGTGTCCTCCAACTCCAACTCCTATGACATATTTGATTCACCAAATGAGGGAATTGGAAGATGCTTCATGGCAAAAGGCCCCAAGGTATCACATCCTGAGTTTATTGACTTTGATAGTGATGAGGATGACTTGCTTGGTGAAGATGAGCTTTTACATGATAAATCTAGTGAGCTTAGTAATGATGAACATGCTAGTAGTCTTTATAGTCGAGAAGAGTCGAATGACAATGCTATGAAGGAGATTGAGCGACTAACTAAAGAACTAAACACTCTTAAGTTAGCTCATGAAACAACTCAAGAAGATCATAGAGAGCTCCTAAGATCTCATGAGAAGCTACGCTCGAGAAGCTCAATCTAGAGCAAGAACATGAGTTTCTAAAAGCTATCAATGACGATCTTCAAAGAAGAGTTCTTCATATCTTGCCAAACGACTTCTCTTGTCTAATTTCTTGCCACCTATCAAAACTAAGCATGACAAGCATAAGAAAAATTCTTCATCTAGTAGTAACAATAATCATACTAAATCAAATGTTGTTACTTCTAGTGATTCTCTTGATTCCACTAACAATGTTTCAAGCCAAGTTTCACTTGAGCAAGAAAATAGTCTATTGAAAGGAATTATAGAGAAAGGTGTCTACAAGAGTCTTGCCGAAGCAAGAGCTTTGAGGAAATTGTTCGCAAACAAGGAAGACACCGAAGAATCAAGGAATTGGTTTTGAGCGAAAGTTCAACGCCGAAGGTGTTGAATGGGAAGAAGGTCAATATCCCACTCCAAAGTTCGTTCTCAAGAGAAGAAGTATGATCCTACTTCTTCAAATGAGGAACAAGCTCAAGATGACCTTCCACCACAAGACCACAAGCTAAAAGGCAAGGACAAGCTTCAAGAGGAGATTGATGCATTCATTGAAGCACCCAAGGCCATGGTCAAGTGGGTTCCCAAGGCAACTTCAAGTTCTACTTCAACAAGCTCAACTACTACACCAAGGATTCCCATCAAGATGATGTGGATCCCGAAGAAGAAGAACTAGAGAGTTCTTGAGGGTGACTCCGCCAATATACTTCACTCACATTCATTTATGGCAAGGACTTGTGCAATCAACTTCCACATCTTGCACTAGTTCATGGAGTCACAAACCCTCATGTTGGTAAGTCAAGGGACAAGGTAATCATTGCTTTCATGGACATCATCTATTGTGTACTTCAATCTATGTCCATGGATATCCTTGTTTGTTCCTTGTGGGACTAACCCATGTAGGTATTGAAAGTGCCCGAATCCAAAGGATTGCTCCCAACTCTTGGTGATCTTCATCAACATTGAGCATCCACATCTTCAACATCTACATGAAGTCTTCAACGACAACCCAAGGTTAGTTTGACCCTTTAAAAGGGGTTCTCACATCAAGGGGGAGCTTTGCTCTAAAGAAATGAGCCAAAGCATCTTCTAATGATGTGAACACATCAATGCTTTATGGAAAAGTGGTAACCCCACTTGTGCTTAAACGATGAGTATGACCTATGATCAAATGTTCTCATTTGACTCCTAAGTCAATATACTCATATATAGATGACCTAGTCATCGCCAAATTGTGTGCTAGTTGCTAAGTGTTTTGTTTGTGCATGTTTGACACATATTTCATTTGCTATCTTATTGTGTGAGCATGTTGGATGCATGATTTTATCCATTCGAGGACATCCATTTGTTGCTTTGGTCTTTGGTTTTTTTTCTTTTCGACCAAATGGATGGACAAGAATGCCTAAGTTCCTCCCCTAGCTATCTATGCTTTCTTGTCTCAAACTCTATTCATGCTTATATCACAAACTTTGAACAAGACTTTTTCGACAGCATCGAGTGAGGAGCACTCTGAGCCACCGATCCGTCAAAAGCCTAACTTCCAAAACCTTCTAAGTACTTTCGGTCAAACCGATATACTCAAATCGATGCATCAAATCACTTGATTGATCTAGGTTTTCACTCGGTGAAACCGAAGTTGTAAATTTCGCGTGATCAAGTGTGTAATCGCACGCAGCTAACCATCTCGGTCCCACCGAAGTTTTCCAACTCGGTCCCACCGACACCGAAGGGTATATATACCCGAGGACAGCGCTGATTACTTCTTCAAACGCCCGCCTCAAACCCTTCACGCCGCCGCTTTGGTCTCCGGATCGCCTCCGCCATCACCAGGCGCCGCCGCTGGTCTCCATCGCCAAACGGTCTTTTCTCATCGCGCCTGTCAGCCAGAGTGAAGCTCCACCGCATTGGGTGAGTTTCATCCTCTCGTGCTCCAACCGCTGATTCAATGCACGATAGGTGTTGTCAAGTTTCTTGCCAAGATTGAAATCTCCTATCCAGCCGCTTAGATCATAGAACAAAATTCGAGTGAAAATTTTAGGTTAGGTTTCCGCCAACACATCTCGTGTGACCGAATCGACATTCTCGATCGACCGATTTGGCCTCGGTCATTGCATCCGCACTTTTCGTTAAACCGAAGTTGTGCAAATCGGTAAGACCGAAGTGAGGATTTAGTGAAACCCTAGTGCTCTCGGCTAGACTGAAACCCATTTCGTCCAACCGAAAGTGGTGTATGTGGTCTGTTTAGACACTTCGATTCACCGAATTTATAGACTCGGTCGACCGACATGTATTCTGTGAAAACCTAAAACTAAAGTTTGAACTCATTCTTTTGCAAAATCCTCCGCAGCTTTGTGATAACTCTTCTATTCTCGCCTATGCCTATTCTATTCACAGGTTGTCACCATGTCCGATGGAAGTGACAATGTAACAGGTCCGAGTTGCCGCTGAGATTCCCGAGGCAAAGACAAGTCCGTAAGAAAGCAGTTTTTCAGATGATGGAGAGAGAAGCACTCCAAGTGGATCGCCTGCACTGCTACTGTGCTGTGAAGAAGAGGAATTCGATGAGGAGGATTCAGACTTTGTTGCGATGAGGAGATAACATCTAAGCCAAAAGGCAAGTGGTTGCCAAGGGCTATCAAGGGCAACAGACAAAGAAAGGCACAAGCAAGGTAAAGAAATCCATCACTGCAAAGAGGCTCAAGATGGAAGAAGAAACCTCCAAAGAAGATCAAGAAAACTTCCAAGAGGAAGAGACTAGTTCATGAAGAAGTCGATGATGATGATTCGATGAGGAAGCACCCCAGCCTCCTCGTAAGTGGTTGATGGAGATGCCATCGTAAGCAGAGCACCCACAAAAGCTAAGCCATCACCAAGCAAAGGCAGCCCAAGCCAAACCTCACGCCAAGCCAAAGAAAACTGTGAGGAACATACCGCTTCAGAGAAGAAGAAGGACAATGTGCCACCGCAGAATCGATGATGAGGCTCATGTTTTGTCAAGCTCGCATGTAAATTGCCTGCTCATAATGATGCTCATCCTCGAGCTGAAAATATGAAGGAGAGGAAGGATAAAGGACTCAAAGCTATGGAGGCAAGTTGATCCATATGCCACCAGAGAAGGACAGCAGCTGACCCAAGATTCCACACCGAGAGCAACAAGACTTTTATGAGACAAAGGCTCATGGATAAGAAGCCAATTGTTGCCGACACCGATATGTAGACCGGAAATACATCGACAAAGTGAAGAGCACAGAGACTATTTCCCACATGTGCATGAAAGCTTCACCGCTTGTGGGATTGCAGAGTTTGTTGGTCGGTCGATCGCTTGGAATGATGAGATGATCATGCAGTTCTATGCCACCGCACACTTCTATCCAGATGGCGTAATTGTATGGATGATGTATAGGCGTAGATTCCATTCAACTGTTGAAGAATGGAGAGCATTGCTGAATGCTCCAGTATCAAAGGATGATGATGTTGATGTCTATGGCATTCCAAAGAAGAATCACGAGTCAATGAAGAACATGTACAATGAGGTACCTGAGAAGGATGTTGAGATATGGAAGCTTGGTTCAGTCTATTATCTTCAGGCAGGTCTCCCAACCACCAACACCATTCTGAGGCATACTTTGATGCCTAAGTCAGGAGACCACCGCATGATAAGAGGGTATTCTATCAACATGCTGCACATTCTAGATCAGAAGACACCTTTTAAGGTGATGGACCTGATAGTAGAGACTATCAAGAGGACAGCAGCAGACTGTAAGAGGTCGTGGGTTTGCTCCGCATATTCAGATGCTCATTAATGCCAAGTTTGGCACGGACACCTACCGTTGGATAGACCCCACTTGCCACCGCAGCCCGAACACGAAGATAATGAGGTTGTGATGACCGAGGATGCTCCCACATCCGTCAAGGACATGCTAAGTCCGGTCGCCAAACAAGCTAAAGCCGAGAAGGAAGCAAGAAGAAGCCCAAGAGCGCTGCGTAACAACTTGAAGCCACTCAGAGAATTGAGCTACGCCTGCCAAAGATAGTGCGCCTCGTGAGAGCCTTGAGAGGATAGTTGAAGATAAGTTCCATGCTCGACGCTGTCGATCAAGTGCAGTCACCGCCAACAAGCTTGAGGCGACATCGAGGAAGCTAAGAGGGAAAAGGCAGAACTCATGAGGGAGATGGAAGATGATCTAGTCCAGATGACTATGAGCAGCCTCGTCAGCAGGCTCCACAAAGCCCAGATCACTGCTATTCCAAAGGATGTAACCTGTGGCTACTACATCAAGACCTCCTACAGCTCCGCTGGCCCAAAGACTAGCCCAAGATCCACTCCTCCAGCTCCACAGACTTCAGCAGAAGCTTTTGCAGATGCAGCTATCTCCACTCCATCGACGCAGACAGAGCCGCCAGCAGAGTCCCGAGTGACGATTAGCTCTATACCTTTCGAACTTTTGGTAACTTGTTGCCAAAGGGGAGAAATTGTATAGATCATAGGGCTTCGAGAGAGAGAGTGCTCGCTTTTGCTCTTTCGCTTATGGTTTTCCTTGAGATACTTTTGAGTTCTTTGAGACATTTCGTGTTTGATACTACGCTTGTTTCGATCTTGATGAGTGCTTGATCATACTGTGCTTAATGTGTGCTTGATGCTTATCATATTCCATTCATATCTTGTATGATCACTTACTCATGTCTTGGTGATTGGGTGCATGTTATTCATTCTTATCATTTTGTGCGCCCACCAAGATGTATGTGACATGGAAGAGTAACCCATGATCCTAATCGATTGTGCATTTGCATTCAAACGCAAATCTTAAATAATGCACAAATTTAGGGGAGCTCTTGCTTATCACATACTTCTCAAAGCGATTTATGTTATTCATTGATTATATCATTTGTCGAAGTTTTGATCTATATGTTGTCATCAATTACCAAAAGGGGAGATTGAAAGTGCAACTAATCCCCGGTGGTTTTGGTAATTAATAACAACATATATATCATTGAACTAATCATTTCTTGAGAATATTTCGTAAAGTTCAAGGATATGGGTATGGCAATGACCGATGATGTGGACCCTCAAAATGCTAAGGAAAACATTGGCAAAAGCTCAAGACTCCATTTTTGGTTTAGTGATCCAAGATCACATTGAGTCCATAGGAAAGCCAATACTATTAAAAGGGATGAGGTTATGATGATGATCCGTTGCTCTAAGTGCTTAGTGATTTATCTCTCAAACTATCAGCAATCTTTCATTCCAACATAAACTCATAAGTAATCTCGGTCCCACCGATTCCAAACCCACCACACCGAGATGAACCACCTCACCATATAGCCAAACCCTAAGAATCTCGGATTTTCCGATTCCAAACTCGGTCATACCGAATTGGTGTTGCAAGCTTCAGAACCTTCAGACTCAAATCGGTGTCACCGAGATGAGAAAGTCGGTCCCACCGAGATTGGCAAACCCTAGACTTTGGAAGAATCGGACTAACCGAGATTGTATTTTCGGTCCCACTGAAAATCCCAACGCTCACAAGATTTGAACTTTCGGTCCCACCGAGTTGTCAACTTCGGTCCGACCGAGATTGGTCAAATGTGTAACGGTTGGATTTTGTGTGGAGGCTATAAATACCCTCCACCTCCTCTTCATTCGTGGAGAGAGCCATCGAAAGAACTACCACTCCTACCTTACATTTCGAGAAGAAAACTACCTACCCTTGTGTTGAGATCAAGTTGCTCCACTCCCACCATATGAAACTTGATTTCTAGCCTTCCCAAGTTGCTTTCCACTCAATCCTTTCTTCCACCACAGCCAAATCAGTGAGGAGAGTTGAGTGTTGGGGAGATTATCATTTGAAGCACAAGAGCAAGGAGTTCATCATCACCAACCCCATCTATTACCTTTTGGAGGGTGGTGCCTCCTAGATTGGTTAGGTGTCGCTTGGGAGCCTCCGCATGATGTGGAGTTGAACCAAGGAGTTTGTAAGGGCAAGGAGATCGCTTACTGTGAAGATCTACCCCAGTAAGGCTAGTCCTCCGTGGGCGAAGCCATGATGGCATAGACAAGGTTGCTTCTTCGTGGACCCTTCGTGGGTGGAGCCTCCGTGGACTCTCGCAGCTGCTACCCTCCGTGGGTTGAAGTCTCCATCAACGTGATTGACGATAGCACCACCTATCGGAACCACGAGAAAAATCTCCGTGTTCCAAATTGCGCTTGCTCTTCTCCACCTCTCATTTACTATATGTGCAATTTACTTTCCGCTGCCACAACTCTAGAATTGCATGTGTAGGGTGATACTTGACTTGGTTATCATTGTGAACTTGCTAAGAATCTACTCCAATCAAAAGGTGAAACTTTTGTTGTCAAGTAGTCTAATCACCCCCTCTAGACATACTTCCGATCCTACAGACTCCGCTTTCCTGTGGAGGCTCCACTGACGCTGATGCGCCCCCGTCTCACAGTGCGATGCATTTTCGCATGTGTCCGCATGGGCGTTTCACTGCGGCAACCGCCGACCCATATCGGTCGACTTCTATCGATCACCCTCCCGGTCTCCGCCAGGCAAGTGCTCGTCGGTCGAGGCTCCAGCCGGTGGGTGAGGCACGCGTGGCTCGCCAGACGCCACCACCTGTTGCGTAATCGAGCCCGACAAATCTCTTTACTAAGATGTTCGACTGCCGACCGGTTCAGAGAGACCGTGATCCGAGTGTGATAGCAAGTGATCCAGCGGGCAGAGATCTTGATGGTCAAAGGGCCTCGCAGCCCTCCCGCTTCTCGCGAGGACGGGTAGACGGTGGAGGCGACCCCGCCAAGTCCATGAAGAGTACCAGCCCGAGCCACTTAATTCCTCGCAGAGGGAAGAACTTCGCCACAGAACATGGATGCTCGTGATACTCCCCATCACGGAGAAACCCCGAGGCTCGCTACCGAGGAGGCACGCTTAATAACTTGGCTTAACGCGCTCGTTCGAGAACCTTCAGCGAGCACTCGACGAGCGCAAGCGGCAACGAAAGTACCGACTCCAATCGACGCCAACTCTTCCCGCCGACTCGGTTATATCGAACCCCGATTCAGAATTTAGCACCGCAACCCAGATAGCAGAAGTCCATCCAGCCTTCTCACGGAGGTCGGCAGAGGCTTGATGCGATCGAGATTTGCTCCGGCAACAGGAGATCGAATTCAGCCGCGTCACGCCACGCAATGTAATTCACAATGATCCGTCGCGCCGCGAATACGGTTCACCGGCTCATAGTCCCAGACGCCTCCGCGGGCGTGAAGGACGCGAGAATCGGCGAGACCTATATGGTGACCGACATGATCGCGATGATAGGCGCCGAGTGCCCACCTCCCCGAGGGGTGGGTCTTACGCCTCGCAGCAGGATGACAAAGCGCCAACTCGCCAGGGGCGAAGAGCTCCGGCCGATCCTGTGGAACCAGGCTTTGACGCGCGATCCATCATCGCAAGGCTTGGTCGATCAAACAGGCTCATCGAGGTGGCCCCGACAGAGATGCGCCTACTAGCAATGAAAGTGCATGTTTCGTCCGAATGTTTCAAAGAGGCTATCGAGTCATGTGATTCCCCCAACTTCAAAGTTGGCAACCGAGTAAGTAAGTTCACCGGTGAGTCTAAGCCCGAAACTTGGCTTGAAGACTACCGAGTGGCTGTACAAATCGGCGGTGGGAATGACGAGGTGGCCATGAAGCACTTACCACTCATGTTGGAAGGTTCTGCCAGAGCATGGTTGAATCGCCACTCCAAGCAGATTTACACTTGGGAAGATCTTTCCCGAGTGTTCATCGAACATTTGAGGAACTTGCAAGCGCCACTGGATTGACAGAGCTGCAAGTTTGTGTGCGTAAGATCTAATGAGACTCTAAGAGAGTATATTCAGAGATGGATCACTTTGCATCATACCGTGGAGAACGTGTTCCATCATCAAGCCTCAAGGCTTTCAAGGATGGTGTTAAGAACAGAGAATTAAGTTTGAAGTTTAGTGGGACCGGAGATATGACCCCGAGTCGAATGATGGAGATTGCCACCAAGTACGCCAACGGCGAAGAGGAAGACCGACCCCGAAGTGGCAAGTACAAGCCGAGTCATCAAGAAGGGAAACACCAATGAAGCGTATGAAGGTCAACCAGCAGCTCCTCGGAGAGGCTCTCGCCGTGACTCGTGGCAAGTTCAAAGGGAAACCCAAAAGATCCTGAACCCCAAGGAGGTGAAGGATAAAGAAGGAAATGACGGATGGATATGTCGGTCACATCCACACAAAGAAAGACGAAGAGGGTGATATCATCTACCCGAAGCATACCACTCGCCAAAGGTCGACTCTGATCCAGCAGCCTAAGGAAAACAGTCCAAGGACAAGGAAAAGGAGTCGACAAAGCCAAGACAAGGAGGACAAGTGAGGAGGATATCCTCATGTTAACTCCACTGATGATCTTTATGGATGTGGAAAGCAAGAGTCGATCAAGGTTATTAACCGTGAGGTGAACATGGTCGCCTTAAGAACACCCAGCTATTTGAGATGGTCCCAAACTCCCATTACATTCACCAGTCCGATCACCCGACTCATATAGCCACCCCGGGAGGCAAGCTTTGGTGGTCGAATTCGGTTGTCGAAGGCACTTGGGTCGACGAAGGTGCTAATGGATGGTGGTAGTGGATCTGAACTTATTGTATGCGGACACGCTGAAAGGAATGGGCATTCCGATGTCCCGATCGAGCACCAAGAATATGAGTTTTCATGGAGTTATACCAGAAAGAAAGCCAAGTCACTCGCCAAATAGCTCGACGTGGTGTTTGGTGATTCAAAGCATTTTCGCAAAGAGAAGCCGACGCTTGAGGTCGGGATTTTCGTAGCGCTTACCACGCTATTTTGGGGAGACCAACTTACGCACGGTTCATGGCTCGACCATGTTACGTGTACCTCAAACCGAAGATGCCCGCCCCAAAGGAGTGATCATCACACCGTGATCGGAAAAGGCGTAAGAGTGTTTCCGTAAAGGCTCAAAGATTGCCGATTCCTGTGTGACAGCGGGTCAAGTTTGAAGAATATAAGCAAATGCAGATCCGAGTGATTTGTCATAACCAAGAAGCCAGCCACGGAGTCAAGATTTCACCGTCCGGGAGACGGCCCGCCCACATTCACCCGATCGACCCCAATGCAGCTCCGACCCATATCTCCACAACACTCGACCAAATAGGAAGAAGCGCCATCTAGTTCCTCCGTGAGAATCGGGACATCTTTGCATGGAAGCCACCGACATGCCGGTGTTCCTGTGGGATTGGCTGAGCATCGCCTTAGAGTTGACTCAACCGCAAAGCCGGTCAAAGAACATCTCGCGACGGTCCGCCGCCCGTAAGAGAAAGGCAATCGGTGAGGAAGTGGCTCGACTATTGGCGCAGGATTTATCCGAGAGATATACCACTCCGAGTGGCTCGCCAATGTCGCCATGGTTCCTAAGAAGGACACCACTCAATGTGCATTGATTTCAGCACATCAATCGGGCCTGCCCGAAGATCATTTTCTCTCCCTCGCATTGATCAAATTGTTGACTCGATCAAGGGATGCGAGAGATTGTCTTTTCTAGACACCTATTCCGTGTACCATCGATCCGCCTCAGATGGACCCGATGAGATAAAAACAGCTTTCATCACTCCATTCGGTGCTTCGCTATATCACCATGCCATTCGCCTCAAGAATGCCGGAGCCACGCTTATGCGAATGATTCGGAAGTGTTTGCTCACTCAAATCAGTCGGAATGTGGAAGCGATATGGATGATATCATGGTCAAGTCGCGAAAAGGTTCCGACCTCCCAATCGACCACGCCAAACATTTGCCAACCTCGGAGGTATGATATCAAGCTCAATCCATCAAAGTGCACATTCGAGTTCCCGTGGCAAGTTACTCGGTTTTCGCTTCCGAACGAGGAATCGACGCTAATCCGTAAAAAATCGCACTATACTCGAATGAAACGCCTCGCGCGGGTGCACGATGTCCGTGCCATCGATGCTTGGCCGCATTAAGTCGATTCATCTCACGACTCGTGAAAAGGCATTGCCTCTTACCGATCGATGAAGAAGGCGCATGTTCGAGTGGACTCCGTGGCTTATGCAGCGCTTTGCCGAGCTAAAAGCTCGCTCTCCACTCCAGCCGGTGCTTGCTGCTCCAATCAGAAAGAGCCTCTGCTGCTTTTATATCGCAGCCACAGTGACAAGTCGCAAGACAAGATTTACGGTCGAGCGGAAGAAGAAGGGAAAGCCTTCAAAGTTCAGCGCCTTAGTGTATTATCCGTCTCAAGTTTTGACTCCATCCAAGCAAAGATACCCTCATTATCGGCTTGTGTATGGGATCTACATGACCACTAAAAGGTTGCTCATTATTTCTCCGATCATTCCATCACAATGCCACGACGCCCACTTTCAGAGATTCTCGCACAATGAGATGCAACCGGTCGAGTGGCTAAATGGGCGATTGAGCTTCTTCCCTTGATATCAAGTTTGAGGCAAAGAAAGCCATTAAGTCCCAAGCAATAGCAGATTTCTCGCCGAGTGGATTGAACAATAACAGCCGACTCAAGTTCACTCTGAGCATTGGACCATGTTCTTGATGGCTCTAAGATGTTGAATGGTTCCGTGTCAGGTTGTCCTGGTTTCCCTGAGGAGATAAGCTCGATATGTGCTCCAGATTCACTTTGATTCCTCCAACAATGAGGCGTAATATGAGGCCCTTTTGTATGGGTTATGATGGCCATTTCACTTCAAGCGCCCTTCGCCTTTATGGTTTATGGAGACTCACATTTGGTGGTCAACCAAGTGATGAAGGAGGACGAAGAAGCCCAGCCATGACGGATACCGCAATGCAAAGGAGGAAGCCGAAAATAAGTTTGAGGGGTTAGAGCTCCATCATATACCCCGATCGAAAAATCAAGCGAATCGATGATCCGCAAAGATAGGTTCCAAGAGAGAAGTCATTCCGAGTGGTGTGTTCTTGAGCATATCCATACTCCACAAGAAAAGAAGATCCTTTCATCAAGAAGCCCGCAGCCCAAGAGTGCCACAGATCCGATCAAGTAGAAGTCCCAAAGCAATAGTCGACTTGGTCATGGAGGTCTTAGTGATCACTCCCGATCGACAGCTTCCATACATCGATATATCCCGAGAAAAGAGCTCCTGAGGACGAGGAAGAGGCTCGACAGATCGTCTGTCGATCCAAGGCCTTTACCATAATCAAAGGACAGCAGGCAGAGAGAGCGCGACCGAGTTGGTCAAGTGCATAACGCCGAAGAAGGTCGAATCATCTTGATGATATCCACTGGGACCTGTGGCTATCATGCGCCCTTCTCGACCATCATGGCCAAAGCATACCGAGCCGGATTTTACCGCCAAAGGCAAATGAGATGGCAAAGGAAATAGTGGACAAGTGCAAAGGATGTCATTTCACCCCAATATGTCACACAAGCTCGCGCTGCTCAAGACCATACCACTCATCCGCCCTTCGCAGATGGGGGTTGTATATGGTGGGCCCTTGAGGACAGTGTCGGGCGGTTTCACGATGTACCGTGGCAATGACAAGTTCACCAAGTGGATTGAGGCTAAACCCATCAAGAACCTCGACGCTTGGTATCACTGTTAGCTTCATCAGGAACCGATATTCAGATATGGAGTCCCGATAGCATCATCACGCATAATGGGTCAAACTTCACTCGTAAGAATTCAGGATTTCTGACTTCAAGGCACACGGGTCGACTACGCTTCGTCGCCCGTCCACGTCGAATGGACAAGCGAGCGAGCCAATGGCTTGATCCTCAAAGGGTTGAAACCTCGACCGATGCGTGACCTAAGCATGCGGCCGAGCATGGATCGATGAACTTCCTGCTTTGGGGTCCGAGGACCACGCCTAATCGGTCGAATCGGAAGGACACCATTCTTCTTGGTCTATGGAGTCAAGCGTCTTGCCGAGTGATCTGCTCCACAATGCTCCTCGTGTTGAGCTCTACAACGAGGTGAAGCGGAACAAGCGCCGCAAGATGCAATGACCTTTTAGAGGAGGAAAGAGAGATGGCTCGATTCGATCGACCATCTATCAACAGGACTTGTGTCGCCCACGCTAGAAACGTGAAGAGTCGAAAGCATTCCAGAAGGAGATTTGGTTCTCCGAGTGGATCAAGAGAACAACACAAGCTTGCTCCTTCTTGGGAAGGACCTTCATTGTCACCAAGGTTCTCCACAACAGAGCTGCATCTGCCTCTACAACATCAAGCACAATATTGACGAGCCCCGAAGCTTGGAACGCGAGCTACTCCGCCCATTTTACACTTAAGTTTTCACCGGATGAGTTGTAATAAAAGTACTTCAGTAGTTCATGTTTTGCAAGATAATAGTGTCATAATTTCACCAATGATTCTTGCCACTTTTATTTGTTCAAGAAATTTCCTCAAGTGACTTAGCTGCTAATCCGCTTTCGCCTAAGTTTGTAAAAAATCCTTACCGAGTGGTGATCCAGCCTCCCACTGGGGGCTTAGCCGCTAACTGCTTTCACCTAAGTTTCAATAAATCCTACCGAGTGGTGAGCCGACTCCCTCTGGGGCTTAGCTGCTAATCCGCTTCTTTACTTAAGTTTCAATAAATCTCACCGAGTGGTGAGCCGACTCCCACTGGGGGCTTAGCTGCGAATCCGCTCGCCTAAGTTTGTAAAAATCCTTACCGAGTGGTGATCCGGCCTCCCACTGGGGCTTAGCTGCTAATCCATTTTGCATAAGTTTCAATAAATCTTGACCGAGTGGTGAGCCGTGCTCCCACTGGGGCTTAGCTGCACCAAGCACTCGCCTAAGTTTCAATAAAATCCCACCGAGTGGTGAGCCGACTCCCACTCGGGGCTTAGTCACACCAAGCACTCACTAAGTTTCAATAAAATCTACCGAGTGGTGAGCCAGACTCCCATTTGGAGGCTTAGCTGCAGTCCAAGTACTCGCCTAAGTTCAATACAATGGGCGGTAGCAAGGAAGACGAGGTGCGGTCGATCATGATCCTCCTCCGAGCCACGCCACAAGTACAATGTGCGGTAGCAAGGAAGATGAGGTGCAGTGTCGATCATGCACCCTTTCCTCCGAGCACGCCACAAGTACAACGCATGCGGTAGCAGGAAGACGAGATGCAGTGACTACCACCTTCTCCTTCGAGCCACGCCACAAGTACAATGTGAAAATCCCACCGAGTGGAGGGCGACCTCCCACTGGGGCTTAGCAGCCAAAGTTTCGCTTAATTTATAAAAAATCCTACCGAGTGGAGAGAGCAGACCTCCCACTGGGGCTTAGCACAGCCTGTTTCTCGCCAAGTTATAAAAATCCTACCGAGGAGAGAGCAGACCACACTGGGGCTTAGCATGCAGCCCAAAGCTCGCCAAGTAATAAAAATCCTACCGAGTGAAGAGCGCACTCCCACTGGGGCTTAGCTGAGCCCTGCTCGCCTAAGATATAAAAAATCCTACCGAGCGGAGAGCAGACTCACACTGGGGCTTAGCTGCAGCCTGCTCGCCTAAGTAATAAAAATCCTACCGAGTGAAGAGCAGACCTCCCACTCGGGGGCTTAGCTGTAGCCTAGTGCTCGCCTAAGGTATAAAAATCCTACCGAGTAGAGAGCAGACTCCCACTGGGCTTAGCCGCAGCCTGTTCGCCTAAGTTATAAATTCTCACCGAGTGGCTAACATGCTTCCACTCTGAGGCTTAGCCGCAGCCAAAGGCTCGCCTGCTTAATTAGGGAACAAGTCGATCGCAATGAGCACCTCGCTTTAACCTCGCAGAAGACATCTCAAGCCAAATGCAAGCATATTCAACGTCAATCCAAGTTCGATAAATACCTAACGGAACCGAAGTGCTCAGCGCTAAGCCCGTAAGGTTTATCGGTTACAAAATCACTCGCATACCGAGGCAAATTTAAAGTGTCGAGCTCAAGAAGTTTTTACCCTCCCGTGGAGGGCCGGAAGGTGCAACAAACTCATCAAGATCAATTCCGTCCGTGATCCGAGTGGCAGCAGCGATGAAAGTCTCCATGAAAGACCGAAATCATGCTTCTTGGTGTTAGCCACCAAGAGCCGCCACTTGTGCTCGTCGCATCCTTGCAATGGACTCGCCGCATACGAGCGACATCCGCACCACACCGCGAAGACTTCTTCCACTCCTCGCACTCGACTGTGGATCAGGTTTAGTCGAGTCATCGAGACTCGAGGTCATTTTGGAGTGTCTCCCCGCCGAGCGTAGTGTCAATGCGGAAGTGGCGACCTTCACTTTGCAAGATAGTCAATGACAAGCAGAACGTGAGACTCGAGCCGAACACGCTCATGGCGACTTCATCATTCACCGAGAGTTGATGGGGTCCAGATGGTTCCGCCGACCACCTCTCTTCAAAGTTTTGGCAAAATTCTGCAACTACAATCGCCGAAGTCAAGGCAATGGTCGAATGGAAAGATCATCGTAAAACGATTGTTTGGCGCAAAGGATTACCTTCGAGCATGAGGAACAACTTTGGCGAGTCCGCCAGATAGGCCTCCAGATCATTCTTCTTCCCAGCCAACCGACCGGGTTTTGTCATTCGTGAGCAACTTTGTCGCCACCGACCGACCTCCTTGTTGGCAATAGCAAGAGCAGCTTTCAGATTGGTGTTTTCTTCTTCAAGCTTGGTGACCGGCTAACTTCTTGTCTCATGAAGCTTGGTCTTCTAAAGCTGTCTTTTGCATCTCAAATAGCTCAAGGTCTTTCCTCTTCTGGCTTCCTTCACTTTGCCCGCAGTTATAGCAAGATCAGATTTTGAAACAAATGAGGGCAAAGCAAATGCCGAGGCCTCACCAAACATACCTTTGGTCTCTCCTTCGCTTCGCCAGATTCTCCCGACCAGCTTCAGATCAAGCTCGAGCTGGATATGCTTGTTCTCCAAACTCAGTAACGAGCCGCAAGGTCGCAGGATTTCTACGAAGAACCAATCGACAACATGTCAAAGATAATTCACTCCGAAAGTGACTAAGGAAAAATCATATGCTTTAAGACTACAACCGAATACAAACATTCAACCGTAGTCTTGGGGATTACACCAGCAGGGTGCACTCAGCAGGCCTCACTAGTTCTATCAAGATAGAGACGACCACGACCAACAAAAAAAGGATCGTGTTCTTCAGATCAGCCGATCGCCAGCAATGACCACAGCCTGGGACTACACCTGCTGGGTGCACTCTGCGTGTCCCAACTGGTTCAAGGTCCGCTCGACCTAATCGAAAGAAGGAAAAGTTTGAAATATAAAGTTTATGGTCGATCGCCAGCCACTCCATCATAGCCTTGGGGATTACACCTGGGTGCACCCAATGTGCCCCCACTAAACCGAATTTCAATCAACACACCCAAAGGGGTGTAGGACTACTACGGATTTCGGAAAGAAGGATTTTCAGAGATCATATCCTAATGTAACAAAGCGATGACCGATCGACCAACGCTGCTTTGAAGAGCGGAATCAAGGCCATAGGCTGCCCGGCTAGCCTCCCGATGGCCTTCACCTCCTCCATCATGACTCCCGCCTAGCTTATCGCTTCTTTGCAAAGACCGCTTGGTCCTCTAGGACGAGGGTCAAGAAGAGTGAAGGCTATGCAGCACTCGACGACGCTGGGTGAGCACTCACCGCACCGCAAAAGACACGGTGTGCCGAGTGGTGTTCTCCTCCTCTCTCA
The DNA here is from genome assembly GCA_021437245.1 of Aegilops speltoides. Classification (NCBI taxonomy): domain Eukaryota; kingdom Viridiplantae; phylum Streptophyta; class Magnoliopsida; order Poales; family Poaceae; genus Aegilops; species Aegilops speltoides. The sequence continues at coordinate 7,203 of JAHHZJ010001028.1, read as the reverse complement.
CGACTGCTGGTCTCGGTGCCGCCACGCCCCGAGCCACCTTGCCGCCAGACGCTTCTCGCTTCTCCTCCCGTGCTTCAATTTCCTCATCATCGTTGTCGCCAGAAGGGTGATAACGACATTGGATGGAGCTGCGTAAAAGAATCGTAATTAGAGACCAAGAGCCAATCGACTAAAAACGGAATTAAGAGAGTGGTACCGGTTTTGAGGTTGCAAGATCTTCCATCTCATGATCGCCCCTGGCCGAGGTATCGTAAGTAGCAAGACCGCAATTCCAAAAATCACCGATTAACTCATGAGTCGCACCAAAATGAACTCGTAGAGCAAGAAGACTAAGATAGCATTTTACCTCGACATGGTGGGAATTGACACCTTCATCTTCAAGAAGACCTTCGCTGGTTTCTGCCGGTGCCGCTCGAGATTGCTTCGAGCCTTCTCACCGGCGCCGGAGAAGTGGTCCGAGGGCGCTTGGTCGATCACATGACAAATACGAATTCCCCTTTACTACGCTCAACAAGTAGGTCATGGATGAGCTTCGATCGTTTTTTCGATGAGGCGGTGCGGTTTCTCCTCCTCCTATTCTTCTTCTTCCTCCCCATCGAGTCGCCATCATCATCATCAGCAGCCGTCCGTGGTGCCACTCCTCTTGGCTTTCGCCCCACTTGCTTCCTCCTCTTCACCGGAGTTTGCGCCCATTGGGAATCGAGTATAGTTCGGTGAGGGCCCCGATGCATATCAAGACAAAGATCAATCGACCAATTTGCAGCAAAAGCGTAATAAGTATGGCGAGATTACAATTGGAAATAAAGTGAGCATACCTTGTCCGAGTGCTAGAATGGTCGAGTGGCGGAATCCTCCCGCCTCGAGGGTTGTCTTTGTTCCAAAGTGACCGCGCCATCCACCTCCCAAAGGTGGCGCCGCCGATCGCTTCGATTGATCCGAGTCTCATCCTCGGTTCCGCAAGACGCCACATGCAATGGCCTCTGCATTAAAGAGGCCGGATGCGTCGCCTAAGAAAGACCTCCGTAAGGTCCATACCCGCCACTCCTTCCCGAACTAACCGACTACGCTACCCATCAACATCTTCACTTGGGCTTTCTCCTCATGGAGCACCTTCAGAGAAGAGGGCTTCGGCCGTCCATAGAGAACGGAGGGAGACCACTGACCGCCTGCCGACTCGCTGCTTTGGCAAGAGAACCAAGTCGACCGCCATCCTCTAACCGACTCGTGGAGGGTCATGGTCGAAGGTGCTCTTGTTCCTCATCCGATCCCCTGCACTCCACACATCCGAATAACCTTGGTCTTATCGCTATCCTGACTCGCCTTTTTCTGGTCCCGAGAACGACAAGTGAATATGTGCTTGAACAGACCCCAAGGCGGGCTTCGGCAGCCCAGAAGTTCTCACACATGGACACGAAAGCAGCAAGGTAGGCGATGGAATTGGATTGAAGTGGTGGAGTTGTTTCAAAGAAATTCAAGAAACCACGGAAGAAAACACTCAGAGGCAGAGAGAACCCACTACCGACGGGTAGCCGTAAGAACACACTCACCCTCTTCCGACTCGGGTTGCCACTGCTCTCGAGCCTCGCTGTCTGGGGGATCAAACCATCGCTAGCCATATCAATGAAATCCTTCTGGTGATGGTCGACCGATCCAATCCCTTGACCCAGCCTTGCGGTAGGCGGACTCGACGAAGACCCGCCTCGATCGTCGCTTTCCTTTCGCTTTCCCCTTTCGTCGTCAGCTTTCTTCACAAGCTTCCCAGCCTACCGCCTTCTCCTTCACCATTGTTGCCGCAAAGCGTGACGAGGAGCGACATGGGAGGCGAGAGCGCGCAGAGGGCGGAGGCGGAGAGGGCAGGGGGAGAATGGAGAGATATCGCTCAAAAATCACGGGCGCTTTTATAAGAGCACTTCCGAGTGGATGACAAGTGGGCCTACAATCCAATCACATCATTTAAACAGCCGCGTACGCGATACATGGCGTAAAAAGGTATGGGAATCGAGGCGCCTATGCCCTATCCCATCCGAAGGCCAAGGCCACCCGCTTCGCTTCCTCAAAATTTGATCCTACAAAACCGCTTAACCGCAGATTGATTTGTCGACGAGATTTCGCGATCCATCGCCGGAAATTACTAAGTTCAAAAGTTCACTCGACGAGAGAAAAGAATGGATCAAGGCGATCAAGAAAAGTTGTCATACTAACGAAGAGATTATTGGTCCAAGACGATACATATCCGTAACGCAAAAGGTGTCGAAAATAATATCAACTCCTTCTCACTCAAACCTCAATCCATTCGGGGCTAATGATGAAGTCATGTACCTAGGGTAGGGTCATAGACCTTATCTAAGTACCCTACCCAAGGACACTCTCGAAGAAACCGCCTTCAATCCACCACAAGAGGGACTTCACCGACGGACTCAAGGACTCCAACCATGAAGACTCACTCAACCATCGGGAGATCAAGAGGCACTCAAGATCCCAACGGGTCCTGTAATTAAGTAGTCTTTATGGCATTTAGGACACTTTATGTATGCACAAGAACGCCTAGACTTAATGTACTTTAAACCTCAGATACGAGGGCCGAGGGGTCCATGACACTATATAAGCCACCCTCCTCAAAGGTAAAGGGTTCGCACCCTGTAATCCATACACATGAAGGAAATATGCCCTAGAGGCAATAATAAAGTTATTATTTATTTCCTCATATCATGATAAATGTTTATTATTCATGCTAGAATTGTATTAACCTAAACATGATACATGTGTGAATACATAGACAAACATATAGTCACTAGTATGCCTCTACTTGACTAGCTCATTAATCAAAGATGGTTATGTTTCCTAAACCATAGACATATGTTGTCATCTGATAATGGGATCACATCATTAGGAGAATGATGTGATTGACATGACCCATCCCGTTAGCTTAGCACATGATCGCTTAGTATTCTCGATATTGCTTTCTTCATGACTTATACATGTTCCTCAGAACTATGAGAATTATGCAACTCCTGCCAATCGGAGGAACACTTTGGGTACTACCAAACATCACAACGTGAATTCAGGTGATTATAAAGGAGTACTACAGTGTCTCCGAAGGTACATGTTGAGTTGGCGATTTCGAGATTAGGTTTTGTCACTCCGATTGCTCTGAGAGGTATCTCTCGGCCTCTCGGTAATACTCATCACTTAAGCCTTGCAAGCATTATAACTAATGAGTTAGTTGTGAGATGACGACATGTAATCGAGTAAAGAGACTTGCTTTAACGAGATTGAACTAGGTATTGATACCGACGATCGAATCTCGGCAAGTAACATACCGATGACAAAGGGAACAACGATGTTGTTATGCGGTTTGACCGATAAAGATCTTCGAGAATATGTAGGAGCCAATATCGCATCCGTGTCCCGCTATTGGTTATCGACCGAGAATGGTTCTAGGTCATGTCTACATAGTTCTCGAACCCGAGGGTCCGTGACGCTTAACGCTTCGATGACAGTTTATTATGAGTTTATAAGTTTTGATGTACCAAAGTTTGTTCGAGTCCCGGATGTGATCACGACATGACGAGGAGTCTCTAATGGTCGAGACATAAAGATTGATATATTGGAAGCCTATGTTTGGACATCGAAAGGTTCCGTGAAATCGGCATTTTACCGAGTACCTAAGGTTACCGAACTCTGGGGTTAATGGGCCTACATGGGCCAAGAGGGAGAAGAGGAAGGAGCTGAGGAGGGGCGCGCCTCCCTCCTAGTCCGAATAGGACAAGGAAAGGGCGGCGGCCCTTCCTTCTCCTCTTCCTCCTCTTTCCCCTCTCCTACTCCAACTTGGAAAAGGGGAGTCTACTCCTGGGGAGTAGGACTCCCCCTGGCGCGCCCTCAGGCCGGCCTCCTCCCCTTGGCTCCTTTATATACGGGAGGGGGCACCCCATAGACACACAAGTTGATCTATGGATCGCCTTAGCCGTGCGTGCCCTTCCACCATATTCCACCTCGTCATATCGTCGCGAAGCTTAGGCGGCCTCGCGCCGCAGAGAACATCAAGATCGCCACCACGCCGTCAGGTCGACGAACTCTCCTCGACACTCTACCTGGATCGGAGTTCGAGGGACGCCATCGAGCTGAACGGTGTCAACTCGGAGGTCTGACGCTCGGTGCTTGGATCGGTCGGATCGGAAGACGACGATTACATCAACCGCGCAGCTAACGCTTCACGCTTACGGCCCACGAGGGTACGTGATCTAACACTCTTCCTCTCGCTATATCATCACCATGATCTTGCTTGAGCGTAGGAATTTTTTGAAATTACTACGCTCCCCAAAAGTGGTATCGAGCCTTGGTTTTATGCGCTGATGTTATATGCACGAGTAGAACACAAGTGAGCTGTGGACTATATAAGTCATACCGCCACCAAAGATGTCATACTTTGTTCAGCGGTATTGTGAGATGAAGCGCCCGACCGACATTACGCCAGACGCTTACGCGAGACCGGTTTCACCGCTACGAGCACTCGTGCTTAATGGTGATCAAGCGGTGTCTCTCTCTCTCACTTTAGTTGAACCGAGTGGCTACGCCGGGTCCTTGTGAAGGTTAAAATGGAGTCTATTTGACAAACTATCGCTGTGGTTTTGATGCGAGGTAAGAACGGTTCTTGCTAAAGCCCGTAGCAGCCACGTAAAATTTGCAACAACAAAGTAGAGGACGCCTAACTTGTTTTTGCAGGCATGTTGTGATGTGATATGGTCAAGACGTGATGCTATATTTTATTGTATGAGATGATCATGTTTTGTAACCGGTTATCGGCAATCGGTAGGAGCCATATGGTTGTCGCTTATTGTATGAAATGCAAATACACTCAGAATTGCTTTACTTTATCACTAAGCGAAAGCGATAGTCGTAGAAGCAATAGATGGCGTAAACAACAACGATGCTATGATGGAGATCAAGGTGTCGCGCCGGTGACGATGGTGATCATGACGGTGCTTCAAAGATGGAGATCACAAGCACAAGATAATGATGGCCATATCATATCACTTATATTGATTGCATGTGATGTTTATCCTTTATGCATCTTATCTTGCTTTGATTGACGGTAGCACTTTAAGATGATCTCTCAATAATTATCAAGAAGTGTTCTCCCTGAGTATGCACCGCTATGTAAAGTTCTTCGTGGCCGAGACACCACGTGATGATCGGGTGTGATAGGCTCTACGTTCAAATACAACGGTGCAAAATAGTTGCACACGCGAATACTCAAAGTTATACTTGACGAGCCTAGCATATACAGATATGGCCTCGAACACGGAGACCGAAGGTCGAGCGTGAATCATATAGTAGATATGATCAACATAGAGATGTTCACCATTGAAACTACTCCGCCTCACGTGATGATCGGACATGGTTTAGTTGATTTGGATCACGTGATCACTTAGATGACTAGAGAGATGTCTGCCTAAGTGGGAGTTCTTAAGTAATATGATTAATTGAACTTAAATTTATCATGAACTTAGTACCTGATAGTATTTTGCTTGTCTATGTTTGTTTGTAGATAGATGGCTCGTGTTGTTGTTCCGTTGAATTTTAATGCATTCCTTGAGAAAGCAAAGTTGAAAGATGATGGTAGCAATTACACGGACTGGGTCCATAACCGAGGATTATCCTCATTGCTGCACGTAAGAGTTACGCCCCGAAGCACCGCTGGTGCCAGGCCCGCGCCGATGCAATCGACGATGTTAAGAACGCTTGCAGTGAGCAAAGTCGATGACTACTCTATAGTTCAAGGTGCTATGCTTTACGGCTTAGAACTGGTCTTCAACGACGCTTTGAACGCTATGGAGCATATGAGATGTTCCAGAGTTGAAGTTAATATTTCAAGCAAATGCCCGGATTGAGAGATATGAAGTTCCAATAAGTTCTACAAACTGCAAGATGGAGGAGAATAAGCTGTCAAGGAGCATATACTCAAAATGTCCGGTATAATAATCACTTGATTCAATTGGGAGTTAATCTTCCGGATGATAGCGCATCGATGTAATTCTTCAATCATCGCCACCAAGCTACAAGAGCTTCATGATGAACTATAATATGCAAGGGATGAACAAGACTATTCCCGAGCTCTTCGCGATGCCGAAGTCATGGAGGTAGAAATCAAGAAGGAGCATCAAGTGTTGATGGTCAACAAGACCACTAGTTTCAAGAAGAAGGGCAAAGGAAGAAGAAGGAACTTCAAAAGAACAAAGAAGCAAGTTGTCGCTCAAGAGAAGAAACCCAAGTCTAGACCTAAGCCCGACATCGAGTGCTTCTAATGCAGTGATCGACACCGAAGCGGAACTGCCCCAAGTATTTGGCGGATAAGAAGGATGGCAAAGTGAACAAAGGTATATGTGATATACATGTTATTGATGTGTACCTTACTAATGCTCGCAGAGCACTCGGTATTTGATATCGGTTCTGCTAATATTTGCAACTCGAAACAGGACTACGGATTAAGTGAAGATTAGCTAAGGACGAGGTGACGATGCGCGTGGGAAATGGTTCCAAAGTCGATGTGATCGCGGTCGGCACGCTACCTCTACATCTACCATCGGGATTAGTTTTAGACCTAAATAATTGTTATTTGGTGCTCCGCGCTGAGCATGAACATTATATCCGGATCTTGTTTGATGCGAGACGGTTATTCATTTAAATCAGAGAATAATGGTTGTTCTATTTATATGAGTAATATCTTTTATGGTCATGCACCCTTGAAGAGTGGTCTATTTTTATTAAATCTCGATAGTAGTGATACACATATTCATAGTGTTGAAACCAAAAGATGCAGAGTTGATAATGATAGTGCAACTTATTTGTGGCAACCGACATTTAGGTCATATTTGTAAAGCGCATGAAGAAACTCCATACCGATGGACTTTTGGAATCACTTGATTATGAATCACTTGGTACTTATGTAACCGTGCCTTATGGGCAAGATGACTAAAACACCGCTCTCCGTATTATGGAGAGAGCAATGATTTGTTGGAAATCATACATACTGTATGTATGTGGTCCAATGAATGTTGAGGCTCGTATGATATCGTTATTTTCTCACCTTCACAGATGATTTGAGCAGATATGGTATATCTACTTAATGAAACACAAGTCTCAAACATTTGAAAAGTTCAAAGAATTTCAGAGTGAAGTAGAAAATCATCGAATAAGAAAATA
>JAHHZJ010001027.1:0-26811 GCA_021437245.1 Aegilops speltoides | reverse complement strand
TAGTGTTAATAAATAATTATTTTAGTTTTTTTGAATTTTGGTCAAATCTGGTCAAACTATGGTCAAACTATGGTCAAATCTGGTCAAACTGTGGTCAAACTGTGGTCAAACTAATTATTCAAGAAATATTAGTGTTACTAATTTTTTAGAACAATAGTTTCAAACTCAAATAGTGAAATGTGTGACTTCATGCTCAAGCTAAATTCCTGAGGTTAATAGGATTGACATCTCACTATTGTCAGGAAAACAACAAGTGCAGACTTGGAAACGAGGGAGAATAGAACCCAGAAGTTAAGCGTGCTCAGGCAACAAGTGCAGACTTGGAAACGAGGGAGAATAGAACCCAGAAGTTAAGCGTGCTCAGGCTGGAGTAGTGAGAGGATGGGTGACCGTCCGGGAAGTTAGATGATTTGGAATGATGAGGGGTGATTAGAGATTAAATTGAGCAGCAATGAGGGGTGATTAGAGATCTGAGTTAAAATAATTCAGAAATTTGAAAATTTCGAAAAAAAATCAAAATTTTTTTCGAAAAAATTCAAATTTTTTTTTCCGACATTACAGATTAGTAGTAGCGCGGGTTTAAACCCGCGCTGCTGCTATACGTTAGCACCAGCTGCCATCGCTATAAGTTAGTCAGAAGCGCTTATTAGTAGCGCGGGTACCCGCGCTGCTGATAGGCCTAAAACCCGCGCTGCTGCTAGCCTTTTCCCTAGTAGTGGAGGTGCGTCTAGGGAGAGCACGTGAGCCATGGGATGCTGGGAAGGAAAACCCGTTCATGTGGCTAGGCTGTCCAGTGCACCCAGATTGTGGGGCCGCACGTCCGTTCGACTCCAAAACTCAAACTACCCGTGTAAAATATTGGCTCGCAGCAAAGTGTAGTAGTACTATTTAAAAAAAAGGCCGTCGTGCGTTCGGCTGGGATCGAACCCACAAAACGAGGTATACACTCCCGCAACCACTAGTAGTACTCGTTGGAGTACAACGCAACCTAGATTCGTCTTTTGTCGCTAGTAGTACGTACATTGTTCCTTAAATGAAACCCCTAATAATGCAAGAAACCACTAAATTGCCAAGAAACTACTACCACTTGCATACGTGGCAGACTTAAGATAAGACTACCTTATCAACAATTGTACTCTTACCAACAAAAATCCTCGAGTGACCTCCTACCTCCGGCCCGTCCACCTAGTCATCCTCGACCATGGGACGCAGCTACCGCCGCCGGCAGAAGGCGAGGTCAAAACCGCCGGCGGTGCGGAGCCCATGTTGCGGCAGCCCGGATGCCAGCTCCATCCGGCGCTCGCGGCCGCTAGCTAGCCAAGATAGCTCCGTCCAGCTGCTTATCTGCAAGGTTTGCTAGCTAGATTGGCACGGCAGTGCGGCGGCTTGCTCGCGTGCGCCGTGCTCAGGCCAGCCATCTGGCTCGAGCGAAGGCCACCGCGGCGGCTTGCTCGCTTGTGAGTCACGCTCGGGCCAGCCTGCCAACACGTCCGAGGCCAGCACGGTGTCCGGACCGTCCGGTGCAGCGGCGGCCAACTCGCTCATCACCGGCGCCACCAACGAACACGCATCAGTTTTGTTTGAAGTAATGTTCAGGAAAAATAATGATTTGAGGGGGAATAACAGGATAGAAGGTTAGATGTGGGTCCCTCGTGTCAATGGTCAAACAAAATGTGTTGGTTTAAGCTGCCTCGTCAGCACGGACATGTGGGCCAACCCTGTCATAAATGGGTTTAAACAAACCTAATCGGTAGGAGTACTAGGTGGTAGTTTTTGGCGTGGATTAAGAAATTTTGGGTATGTTTTTGCTATTTTTTGTACAATAGATTCTTCCTAGGGCTGGTTGAAAGTGGTAGTTTTTTGTTAAATACTCTACATATTGTAAGTAGGAGTGAAAGTTAAGCTTTGGAAGCCAATAAGCAAGGCTAGTTACATAGTGCATATGTGTACATGATTGAAAGTAAATATCAACCATGAGTGACTAATATCTTGATGGAAAACTCAAACTATGGAATACTAGGAAAAAATGCATGGTTGGAAATACTAGCAATGTTCATGTCCGCTGTAATGAATCATAATTAGAATAATACTTATTCACAAACTTGGTACAAAACACTCTAATTTTGATATACATATGTCACTAGAGATATATTATGTTTCAATTATAATATATTCCTTGGGCTGTTTTGGTGAGGTCAGGGAGGGATGTGGTTGGTTTTAAGATACTAATTATGGGTTTTTTGCAAATTGGTAGACAAGTGGGATGTTAGTGAGAAAAGGCAACAACTTACCTCACAATCGTTAGATGTAGATCTAATGGTCAGAGACGACGGATGGCAGACACACTAGCATCACCAACTTAGTCTTGTGTAGGAGTACTAGCAAGATCTGTGCATTGCACGGAACATCAAGATGCATTTTTTTTATAAAACACTTGTTGTGATTGACCCTTGCGGGAGTAATCCCATGTGTAAAAACTAATGATATCTCGAGAAATATGAGATAAGGTGAAGAGGAGTGGGGTGTGGTGGTGGTTGGTGGTCGGACTCAGCGGAGGCATGGGGATTGACGACGCCGGCAGCGGCCACCGGGCCAGTTTGTTCCAGAGGCTTCCTTTCTTAATTGCTCAACAATGAGGTTTGCTAGAGATAGGGATGAACGAGGGAAGGCCTTGTCTGCAAATGTGGAGAGGGGTGCGGGTATCTTTTAGTTTAATTTCCATCCGTCAGATATAGATCGGACGGTCTATATTGCTAGATGGCACACGTACCATCATCACCAACTCGGTTTTTTATAAGAGAAGAAATATAAGTATGGAGATACAAACGTATTATCGATACTTGCTTCCATAAAATAGCATCTACATTCTATTCAACGCCTCGGCATGTGGGGCCTTAGCACAATGACTTCTCGACTGTGTAAAACAAAGATTTTCCCGTCGCCGACAAGGAGGGGGTGACGGCGACGCGCTTTTTGGCTTGCTCTAGTCTTAGTAGTCATACTAGGTGGTCTAAGCACATGTAGATTTATTCTTTTTCACGTCTCGTGTTCGCCGTACTGCCACGACTATTGATGAATAGACGGTAAGTTATTCACGGGGAAACCCTTGATGAGCGTGTTTGCGAGAGAGAGAGAGAGAGAGTGTGCGTGTGTGATATGTTAGAGACTGAGGCAATGATAACAGATTCATTGTGTCTATGTGTGTGGAGTATAGAGAGATACATGTACATGGGGCTTTGTGTTGTGTAACGTGGAGACACATATACATAATTAGAGAGTGAGTGTGTGAGATACACATGCGGACATGGGGAGAGATGAGGATCCAGATAAATGGGTGTTTGTGCGTGTTTGTGTATGTTTGTGCATGCGTTTCTGTGTGAGACGGAGAGAGTGTACGTGGAGTAGAGGGACCACTGATGATGTAAACCTAGTATAAGGGAAGGGGGAATGGTGTGACATGTGTAGTAGAGGGATAGCACGGGTGCGGGCTGGGGGAGCAGACTATTTGGAAGAGACATCGAGTGTGTGTGTGGGAGAGGGGTGTGAGAGTGAGAGAAAGAGAGAGCTAGCGACGGAGAGAGAGAGAGAGAGGAAGAGAGGGGCCGGGAGGGGTCGTTTGTGTCCATAAATGGCGTATAGATAGGGAGACAATGTTGATTTTGTCCGAAATTGGCCTATGAACGGAGACGCAAGGGGAGCGAGTCATCGTGTGTGTGATAGGGACTTCATGAGAGATCTAGAATAGACGGTGTAGAGAACAATGTGCGAAATCAAGAACGATTATACATTAGGGAGCTATGCAAAGAATCACGACATATATGTATGCACGGAAGGAGGAGAGTGGTGCACAAGGAGACAAAGTGTGCTTGTTTGTAGTGGGGGGGGGGGTGTGTGAGGTGAGTGCACGAGAACCACATAACTAGGGAGATAGACGTTTGGGGGCGACGTTTTGTGTGTATGGGAAATATACACTCTACATAGTGCGTGTGCTTGGGTAATAGAGATAGCGGGAGACCTAGAGAGTGAGGGAACAGATGTGTGCATGCCCGAGAGACAAAGTGATAGAGACCTATGTTGGGGTCCGGACTTTACAAGAGAGAGGGGGTGTTAATGTGCTCGTGTGTTGGTGTTTGGGGGAGAGAACGACTTCTCTATGTGTGTGTGTGTGGTGGTGGTGGTGTGTGTGTGTGGGGGGGGGGTTGACTTCAGATAAAGAGTGAGTTGTCTATATTTGAGGGACTTTAGCGTAACTGAGATATTGTGCACTCATGGTTGATCCATTTGTTTCACAGTTTGTACTATGAGATAACGATACTTTTGAACATGCATGATATACCTTGATGTACCAGAATTACAAACCTAAGATTGGAATTTTGGAATTCGACTCCATCATTAGCTTTTGTAATTCATTTAAACGGAGGTAGATTTTTTAAGCCGGGATTTAGTGATTTCAAATTCATATATAAAACCTAGAGATATACACATACGGGCATGTTCAAACATTATAATCATCCACTTTATTCATACACATACACATTTTTGCTTTTGTCATCATATTTAGGATAAACACATTTGGAATTTCATTTGAATTGGACCGTATGATGGTATTTGCTTGTAGTAGCTCAATGATCCATATTTGAATTGAATGGACAATCTAAGTTTCGAGTTGGAGACATTGATTTTCAAAACTTGCACATTTTTTGCGTGCAAAACAAACAAATTGTCGGCCATGATACCATAGTCGGCCGTACGAGAGCAGAATACTTATAATTTTAGGCGCCAAAAGCTTTCAAACTTCCCGCTGACATCAAAATATCACGCGCACGAAAGTTTAGCCCTGCGATATTCCTGTTTTACCCCTGCCACATGAACGGAAAAGGGCTGCTTTGGTAACTCCATTGTTTTCCCCTCTTGCCCCCAACATTCTTCCCCGAGCCCTCCCCTTCCCTCCCCGACTTCAAACCACGGCAAGTCACGAATCTAGTCCTTCGCCGCAGCGGTGGACCTCACACCCCGCCGGATCTACCTTCCGCACCTTGGAACCCCCAACTGCCAACTCACCACTTCACCGGAGCTGCTTCAGCGACTGGCTTGTCCACCGCTCCAGATCTCCTTGACCGCCATCATGGTTCATCGCACCGGATCTGCTTAACCGACGCCCCACCACAACAGAGGCCCTTCATCGACTCCCTCGCTCGCCTTCATCGCCCTTCATGCAAGCCCTCGCTCGACGCAATGATCCGCCACCGAAGCACTATACAACGCGCTCGCCAAGCCTTCGCCCATCGCACCAACCCGCCCAAGGATGCCATATTCAACTCCACCGGCCCTGCTTTACCAACGCTGCAGCCTCATCAGGTTATTTTGATTTGTACTCCTTCAGTTTTTTCTCTTTATCGTGCAACTGTTCACTTACCACAGATGAGCTTTCTTGTATGTCGACAGGCGCCGCAACCGTAGCACCGGAGCCGCTTAAGCGACGGCGACAGCCGGCCCAAAGTCAACCGCAACACGAGCACCATCGACGATCCTTAGCTATCAAGTATGACAACGATACCCATATGCCACCGAGAATCAGGTACTATTATCCAACGGCCGGCGCCTACGTTCACTTTGCTAGCATAAGCACCACACCTTTGAATTTCTTCAAGGCATCATTCAGTTTTTCATGAGACGCGTTATTCTGCTTGCACTGAGGGCCGCATTTCGGCAAAGGAACATGTTACATGTGTTAAATTACATACCAGTGCACATATAGTTAATATGCTTTAGTTTTGTTCTGATGCCACCTGTTTGTTCCATCAGACTTCTTAATGCTCTCTATGCTTAATTACACATCAGCAAACTAGCATGTGGTTCCGCTGCTTTTTGTTTGTTTTACCCTACATTTTCTGATGCTAGCTATTACATCACTGCTCCAAGCCTCTATTCATTACTTGTTTGTGTGTTCTTGATCTTCCCAAGTTGCAGGACTAATTTGATGCTTCTATTAATAATGGAGCTGCGAACCCCATCAAGCAAAATATTTGTTCTTTTGGTGCTGGCACCTCGAACAAGCATAAAAATAGAGGGAAGCAGATATATTGTCGTGTATGCACACACCCTTCTTTCATTAGTTTAGATGAACCATTGATGATCAATTCGTAATAAAGGCATGTGATTAAAATTAATTTTACCTAAATAGATGGTGCGTAATAAACGACAACAACTAGATTTGCAACCACGGATGTCGATAATATCTTCAAAGAACATTGCAACAGCAGCTAGGCTTCACAAAGAAAATATGGTAAGCCAAAGGTGTTTTAGTACATGTTAAATGTAATGCGAGTGGATGCTTTCTTGGCTTGTGCTCTCAACGTGTAATCCTACCGAATTACAAATAGTTCAGCTTGTTCCGCTTTGCTGTATTGCTTGATTCAATGCTTCTTTGTTGTTACGTTATACCCGAGTTGGTTAATATGTCGCTAGTTCCTCGCTGTACTATCGTAAAGAAATGCATGCCTATTTCATTTGAGTCCTTAACTTTTCCTCTCAACTTCATCACAAGACTGTCTTCGTAGTTTATATGAGGCCACACTGTTAAGTGCTTTCTCAGAGTATTGCAACTGCTTAGATGCCTTGGAAACTTAAATATAGCGGTTGTACACCCCCGTTCATCTTTCATCTTACCATTTTAATTTCTTTTCGGCTGATGCTGCTTCGAACCATTTAAATATAGTTTGCCATGCTCGGCAATAATTCGTCCGTTGTTTACCATGTAAGCTTACTGCCTGGATCATACGATAACTATCTCTTACTTATGTCCAGCGGAAACCTTTCAGGATGCCGTTCACACTAGGACACAATGTACAACCCCAGAATCTATTTGTGGAAGCAGTGCGCCATCCATGTTACCAGATGGTAGCAGTTCAGAGGCAACACCGCCGGAGAGCAGTCTGAGCACAGATATTATAGTGCTTGAGGCTCTACTAGAGGCAGAACGAGATGGTGTGGCTGCCATGAATGAGGTAATCTTTATCTTGAGGCTGGAAATTACGAAATTAGCGGCACGCATTATGCAAGCAACCCAAGAATTGGAGGAAGTAAGAATGTTACATTTGAAGACGGAGTAGGTCCTGCTGTTTCTGCTATTTGAAGCCCAAGGTAATCCCGGTTCTTCTTTAGATACCAGTTGAAATTGTCATTAGATTATTGTACTTGCATGTTGCGTCATGTCTCTGAATGGATTATGTTGTAAGACCCCCTATATTGTCCTGAATTCCAGGTTGTCCATGTGTTGTAATGATCCGAATTTTTTAGGCGAGGTAATCCTCAGTACTATGACAAACACATATCATCACAGAAGTGTATTTTTTTGTAGTGGGAGGGGGTGCACCCCCCCAAGCCCAATCCGAATTGGGAGGGGGGCCAGCCCCCCTTTACTTCCTCCTTCCTCCCCCTTCCTTCCACTCCTAGTCCAACTAGGGAAGGAGGGGAATCCTACTCTCGGTGGGAGTAGGACTCCCCATGGGGCGCGCCATAGGAGGGCCGGCCCTCCCCCTCCTCCACTCTTTATATACGGGGGAGGGGGGCACCCCATACACACACAAGTTGACATTGTTCTTAGCCATGTGCGGTGCCCCCCTCCACCATAATCCACCTCGGTCATATCGTCGTAGTGCTACATCATCACTGTCATCACGCCATCATGCTGACGAAGCTCTTCCCTGACACTCTGCTGGATCGTGAGTTCGTGGGACGTCATCGAGCCGAAGTGTGTAGATCGCGGAGGTGCCGTACCTTTGGTAGTAGGATCGGTCAATCGTGAAGACGTGCGACTACATCAACTGCGTTTTCATAACACTTCTGCTTACAGTCTACGAGGGTACGTAGACAACACTCTCTCCTCTCGTTGCTATGCATCACCGTGATCTTGCGGGATCTACATGTGAAGCGGAGTACATAGCTGCTTCGAAAGCAGAAAATGAAGGAGTCTGGATGAAGGAGTTCATATCCGATCTAGGTGTCATACCTAGTGCATCGGGTCCAATGAAAATCTTTTGTGACAATACTGGTGCAATTACTTTGGCAAAGGAATCCAGATTTCACAAGAGAATCAAGCACATCAAGAGACGCTTCAATTCCATCCACGATCAAGTCAAGGAGGGATACATAGAGATTTGCAAGATACATACGGATCTGAATGTTGCAGACCCGTTGACTAAGCCTCTCTCACGAGCAAAACATGATCAGCACCAAGACTCCATGGGTGTTAGAATCATTACTGTGTAATCTAGATTATTGACTCTAGTGCAAGTAGGAGACTGAAGGAAATATGCCCTAGAGGTAATAATAAAGTTGTTATTTATATTTCCTTATATCATGATAAATGTTTATTATTCATGCTAGAATTGTATTAAACCAGAAACTTAGTACAAGTGTGAATACATAGACAAACAGAGTGTCACTAGTATGCCTGTACTTGACTAGCTTGTTGAATCAAAGATGGTTGTGTTTCCTAACTATAGACATGAGTTGTCATTTGATTAATGGGATCACATCATTAGAGAATGATGTGATTGACTTGACCCATTCCGTTAGCTTAGCACTTGATCGTTTAGTATATTGCTATTGCTTTCTTCATGACTTATACATGTTCCTATGATTATGAGATTATGCAACTCCCGAATACCGGAGGAACACTTTGTGTGCTACCAAACATCACAACATAACTGGGTGATTGTAAAGGTGCTCTACAGGTGTCTCTGATGGTACTTGTTGAGTTGGCATAGATCAAGATTAGGATTTGTCACTCTGATTGTCGGAGAGGTATCTCTGGGCCCTCTCGGTAATGCACATCACTATAAGCCTTGCAAGCAATGTAACTAATAAGTTAGTTACGGGATGATGCATTACGGAACAAGTAAAGAGACTTGCCGGTAACGAGATTGAACTAGGTATTGAGATACCGACGATCGAATCTCGGGCAAGCAACATACCGATGAGAAAGGGAACAAAGTATGTTGTTCTGCGGTTTGACCGATAAAGATCTTCATAGAATATGTAGGAACCAATATGAGCATCCAGGTTCCACTATTGGTTATTGACCGAAAATGAGTCTCGGTCATGTCTACATAGTTCTCGAACCCGTAGGGTCCGCACGCTTAACGTTCGGTGACAACCGGTATTATGAGTTTATGTGTTTTGATGTACCGAAGGTAGTTCGGAGTCCCAGATATGATCCCGGACATGACGAGGAGTCTCGAAATGGTCGAGACATAAAGATCAATATATTGGTTGACTATATTTGGACATCGGAATGGTTCCGGGTGAGATCGGGCATATACCAGAGCACCGGGAGGTTACCAGAACCCCCCGGGAGGTATATGGGCCTTATTGGGCCATAGAGGGAGAGAGGAGAAGGGAGAAAAGGAGGGGCCTCCCCCCAAGCCCAATCCAAATTAGGATGGGGGCCAGCCCCCCTTTCCTTCCTCCTTCCCCCCTTCCTTCCACTCCTAGTCCAACTAGGGAAGGAGGGGGGGGGGGGATCCTACTCCCGGTGGGAGCCATAGGAGGGCCGGCTCTCCCCCTCCTCCACTCCTTTATATATGGGGGAGGGGGCACCCCATCCACACACAAGTTGACATTGTTCTTAGCCGTGTGCGGTGCCCCCCTCCCCCACCTCGGTCATATCGTCGTAGTGCTTAGGCGGTCTGCTGAGGTAGCTTCATCATCACCGTCATCACGTCTTCATGTTGACGAAGCTCTTCCCCGACACTCTACTAGATCGTGAGTTCATGGGACGTCACCGAGCCGAACGTGTGCAGATCGCGGAGGTGCCGTACCTTCGGTACTAGGATCGGTCGATCGTGAAGACGTATGATTACATCAACCGTGTTTTCATAACGCTTCCACTTATGGTCTATGAGGGTACGTAGACAACACTTGTGACAGCCTGGTTTTTGCCCTCTTCTCTTTGCCTTATTTTCAGTTGGTTTGGGTTTGAATTTGAAATTTTTCAATCACTTCAGATGGACTTAAACACTTGGGTACCCCCTTGACTTTCAACCAAGTGACTTATTTCTCTCCCTAAGCCATCATTTCTTCTCTGATCCATCTCAAAATTATATTATGAATATTTTTCTCTAATGAAAAATATTCATTTTCTCTCTAAAACCCTAACTAGCCCCTTGTGCTCCAAAGCAACCCCAATATTTCTTTCCCACAAAAATCTGATAAAATTCCCAAATATTCTTTGAACCCTAGGGAACCTTCCTGAGCAAAAATATTTCATCACTTTTTGGAATATTTTTGCTACATAAATATTTTCTGTTCTGGACAGAATAGCAACTACCATTTTACTTGCTCAATTGTGGCTGAATATTCTTGTGCATCATCACCCTAGTAGATGATTGCTAATCTCCAAAGCGCAGCTCCCAACTCTCAGTATTTGACCACAGTAATCTCTCCAAGTTACTGTCCAGAAACTTACCAGGAAGTTGAAATCCATGTTACTGCGCCTGAGCTCAAACCAAAGTGTGGTAACCTCTCAATCTACCACAGACTACACGCCAGACATGAAGTTTAGGCTTAGCTCGGCCTGAGGTCAGAGATCACGCGGTGACCGTGTTCGTACAAGCATGCGGGCATACGGCCTACGCGCTCTGCGTCGCGCCCACGCCTACGTTGCTCACGTGATCGCTTCCGCGCCTGCCAAACCTTGCCAAACTTCGCCCCGATCATCGTCCCGACCATCATAACTCTCTCCTGGTGCTCGCAAATGCCGGAGTTCGCCGCAGCGAGCACAGGTGTGGTCCGGCCAACCTAACAGTGTGCTGTACACTGTGTTCGTCACCACCCCCTCGCTCCTGTGCTCGTCTCCACTCGCCCATAGTGCCCGCGTGAGCTGCGTCGCCTTCCCCCTCGCTCACTGGCGTCGTTAGTTGCCGGGCGCCGTGTCCAGGTGTCCTCCGGCGGAGCCCAAGCCCCTCTCATCGCTCAACTATAAATAGAGCTCTCCCCAGCCTCCTCGAGCATCATCCACTCCTCACACACACTCCACAAACTCGTAGAAAGCCGTAGCCCGGCCGGGCAAGCCGCGGGCCACCGTCCCCGAGCTCGAGCTCGCCGGCGATCCCCTCGAGTCGTCTCCGCAGCTTCAGCACCTCCCAGGCTCGGGCCACCCTTCCAAGGCCTCCACCGTGCCTCGGTGGTGCCTTTCTGCCCGGTTGGAGCCCCTGGTGCTGTCTCTAGTCCCGTCGTCTCCAACTCCGGCAACCTCTGCTTTCTGTCGCGGCTAGAGAGGTCGTTTCCGACACCGTCCAACCACCCCCAGCTAACCTCTGGGTATGGGCAGGTGCGCCTCCGTCTGCTCTTTCGATCCCTCCCTCCAGTTCTGGCCAATGAGCCCTCCTCGCCGGCGTGTGCTCCTGCGGAGCCTCGCCGCCCTTTGTTTCACTCTCCCCTCCCTCTCACCTGACTAGCGGGGCCCGCTAGTTAGCCACTCTGTACGCGCCCGAAGCAGTACGAATGGTGGCGCCTGCGAGGTTTACGCCTTCCACGTCACCCCCCCAATTCTGTCTAGTTAAATTCAAAATTCAATTTTATCTAGAGAGCTTCAAATAGCCAAAACTTTATAACCATAAGTCCAAATGAATTGATTCTTTTTGCATTGTGTTCTTTATGAAGAAATCTAGCAGCTCACCAAAAAATGAGATTTTTCTCTGCTCTCTAGATTTTCTGGTGAATTTTAGAAGGGTTCTTGATGTTTTCTTTTTGTGTTTATAATTTTTCTCAGAAAGTGAAGCTTGTCTTGAGGATCACCAGGAGGATTGTGAACCTCATCTGCACTAAGACAAGCCACAACAACATTTACATGGTGCCATTACAATATTTTTGATTTTTCAACTTGAATTAATGGTTTAATGCATGCATTTAAATCACTAGAATACAATTTATATTCTGTTGGTTGCTTGTTTGAGTTGATATGCTTAGTTTACAGAAGTTTGAAGCTAATTTAGTTGGTAAATAACTAGAAGTAATATTTGTTATGAAGAAGTAATATGGTTATGGATATATGTAATTATTTTTCAGTTATTTTCTTAATTGAGATAAATGATAAATTTGCTAAGCAAAGATTCTATTTAAAGTGATGATAAATCATAACCAGAGGGGTGTTATGAGTTGTTGATGTCTATGCTTAGTGTGGATATGGTTGACCCAGTTATTTTCGTTGATAAATGATGCATGTGTTTGTGATGCATTTTCATGGCATATCATGACACCGGTTACTTTCACCTTAAGTTGAACCTGATAATAACTCAACTTGAACATATCGTTGATCGGGTCATGGTGCCACTAAATTGAGTTCTCCCAGTGCAACCACATTTGCCTTTATGGGAAGGCCTTTATTCGATCCGTTGTCATGCCTCTGGTCGGTGCCTCCAATGAGGGAAGGTTATGGCCGTGCGGTACCCTGGCCGAGTAAGCAGACATAACCTTGTGTGCCCGTTGTTGTTGTTATGGTACCTTGTCCCCATTTGGGACCGTTTATATTTTGCCACGACGGTGGTTGTTGGTCTCTTTGGTAGATACGGGGTCACCCAGGACTATCCATGTGGGGAGTGAGTCGGAGTGGACGGGAGAGTGTCATGGCAATGGAGGGGTTTCGTCAGAACACCGTTGGTCCACCCAAATGGGAGTGTGAGGCCATGGATTCCATTGTGTGGGTACAGTGTGCTACCTCTGCAGAGTGTATTAAATGTATCGATAGCCAAGTCCACGGTTACGGACACGCTCGAAAGTAGGTCACACCATGGGTCAACGTTTAATTAATTATGCACACTAAGATATGAACTTCGCACCGTTGAGAAGATGATGTTTGGGAAAACATTGTGTTGATGGAGACCAAGTTGTTGGTCCGTTTGTGATCTCAGTAAGATCACCATTTGGTTACGAGGTAACCTGATCAAAGACCACGAGGTTGGTCCATTTGTGATCCGAGAGCGATCACCGTTTGGTAAGCAAGTCCGAGGGACTTATATCACAAGATCATGATCACTGCATGTATGATATGATGTTGCATTAGTAAAGCAATTGGTCAAATATAATGATATTGCTTGTCATTATGTTTATGTTTGTTGTGAGGTTGCAAGTACATTCAATGTACTGAACTAGCGTGTCATGCCAGCTTTCAGGAAAGTCTCGTTGGAAAGGAGTTGTCGGTGTACTAAGGTAGGGGGTACCTCAGTACCCCAACTTGTGCACGGGCAGCCGCAGCTCCCCGTAGCTGGATCCACGAAATGCTTGCCGGAGACCATTCCTGCTCCATACCAAGCCATCCAAGAACAAAGTGTACAAGATAGAAAATCAAGACCCGGCAAGAGGAGCTTGCCGGAAGGCCGCCTGTGCTCAAGATTACGCCACTATGCAAGCTCCCGCAAGAGGAGCTCGCCGAGGAGACCAGAAGACTACATCTTAGAAGACACGCCGGCGCTTATACGCCGTCCCGGCGAGGGCCCGGGAGCGACAAGTTACAGCCCAAAGAAGCTCCCGGCCCGCAAGACTAAGACCCGGCAAGGTGCTTGCCGGAGAGCTGCACAGACGCCAAGACTCCAGCTCATCCGCCCACGCCGCCTTAAGCCTTCTCCAGAGACGCGGGGCGGATGGCTGTGCTGCATGAGGGTGCGGTGGCGCCCACGGTGGTGGCTCCATCGCCATGGCAAACGGAGACGCAAGGGCGGAGCTTTTGGGGTCGACGGCGACGGCATTTAATGCTCTTGTCCCTCTCACAAAAGTAGGTAGAATCCACTGCTCAAGCAATCGAGCTGCACTGTTCCCGCACTGCTCCAACCACCACCTCTTTTACATTTTTACCCCTCTACCCTACGTTGACACCTGTCGGTGACCCCTTGCCCTATAAAAGGAGGCCCATGCACAACGTAGAGGAGGTTGGACTCATTTGCAACTCTCACGCCGGTAGCTACCATCGTAGCTCTTCAAGCTCCCGGCACAATACAACACAAAGCAGCAGAGGGTTTTACGCGACCATCGCGCCCGGCTGGGTAAAATCCCACAAGATCGCCTCGATCCGCTCTCCGCGATCCTCCGCCTCGCATCAACTCACGAAGGCCGCCCCGCCCCATAGGTGTCGCCCCCGACATCTTTGGCGCGCTGTAGGGGGCGCGTCGAGGTTGTGCGGACCTGATCCGGCGTTCGCGCGGCCGCGTTCTTCATCAGCCTCTCCAGCTTCGTCAGCGACTTCATCGACAATCGCGCCATGGCCCCAAGACGAGGGCCTCAAGGGTTGCAGACCTGCTCGCGTTTCACCCGCCGCCACCGAGCCAGCGGTAGGCGGAGGAGACGCCGTCGAAAGGGTGGACACCGGCGAGGGCACTCGCGGCGCCACCAGATCCAGGGATCGAACGGATGACCGCGCCTCGGTCTCCGTGGATCCACGTCCATCCCAGCGCTCGACGGCCCAGCAGCGCCCTGCCATAAGACGTGGTACTCGCATGCTGGGGCAAGAACGTGCCGGGGGCTCGCGGGATGCTCCGGACCGCTGTCCATGCATGAGCAAAGCGAAAGTGCCGGGGGAGGACTTTGCTCCTCCTATCGCTATTAGGAGTCCGAGCATGTTCTGTACCTCGCACCGCTCGCTCCCGCTCCCCCTACGCTCCGGCAAGCGTATCTCCCTGGAGCGCTATGCTGTCGTCGAGGATGCGCCATCGAGCTCTAAGTCCGGCGAGGACGGCTCTGGTGCTCACTCCGACAAGCGCAGCTCCTCGGAACGCTCTAAGCCCGGCGGGGATAGCTCAGGTGCTCGTTCCGGCAAACGCACCTCCCCGGAGTGCTGCGCTGCCGTCAAGGACGCGCCATCGAGCTCCATCAGCAAGTACAAAGAAACGAGAAAAAGAAAAGCTAAGTTGCTCGAGCTTTTGTGCAGAGCACTCTTTAATTCCATGCTTTTTTATGTTATGTCCCTCGTGCATTCGTCCTTTGTACGCGAAACCTGTGCGCGGAGGAGCCTGCCTGTGAATGGTCGCACCCTTACTTTGCTTCGAACACACTCAACGAGTTAAGAGTGAGCCGCGACCAGCTTCGCGCCCTCGTTTCGTTTCGAGTCTGCTCAGCAAGTTAAGCGCGTCGCGACTAGACGCGGCAAGGTTGCTTGCCGGAAGCGACACCAGCCAAGCGGGCTGCTGATGTTCCGCACTCAGAAGCGTGTTAAGCACCGCAAGTTACCTAGAAGCGAGGGCTTAAAGCGCACAAAGGATGTAGGGCGAGGGTATAACGTGGCGAGCCCCGCCGTGAGATGTCCTTCAGATGAGAGGCTTGGGCGCGAGAGGAGCCGAGTCGTGGTCCAGCTTATGATTTGTTTTGTTTCCGAGTCCGCTCAACAAACACAAGTGTGTTGCTGCACCCTTATCTTGCTTTCGAGCCTGCTCAGCAAGTTAAGCGCCGTGAATCGCCCGGCAAGGTTGTTTGCGGAAGCAACACCGCCGGCGTGGCTGTCCCTGCGGCAAGCGTGTTCGCCCGGCAAGCTCCCCAAGAGCGTGAGTACAAACATATGGGGGCAAGGCACGCATCGTATTGCATAGTCAAGATTTATATACACATACATATACATGAAGCAGCTTGCATGTCTACCTCAGCTGCTTTCATGACTGAAATTGCAGCAACAAGGAGGAACCGAAGATCACACCAAGACTGGGCCCGGCAAGCCGTGGTCGCTGGGCTGCGTGCTGTGGTTCTTCTCGGCAAGCCAGCCTCACTGGGGCTGCGAGCCAAGATTCGCCTCCGCAAGACAGAGTTGTTGGGGCTGCTATATCGATAAGTTTTTCATCCCTCGTCATGCATCCTCTCATGGACTGGGAAATGCGGGGCTGCGTCTTTGAACGAGCGTGTTTTGTAAAACCCGTGCGTGGAGGAGCCGAGTCGTGGCCTGGGCTATGCATTTGTTTTGTTTCCGAGTCCGCTCAACAAACACAAGTGTGCTGCTGCACCCTTATCTTGCTTTCGAGCCTGCTCAGCAAGTTAAGCGTCGCAACTGCCCCGGCAAGGTTGCTTGCCGGAAGCGACACCGCCAGCGGGCTGTCCCGCATTCGGCAAGCGTGTTCGCCCCGGCAAGCTCCCCGATAGCGTAAGAACACACAAGACACGCAATCAAGTAAAAGACTCAGTCCGGCAAGCTTTCCCCTCTTTTCATTAAAAAACATCCTAGCATAGTACAAGTCCATAGAGGATGGAAAACATGATAGAGAGGATTACAAGTTCTCAAATGCAGCTAATGCCCGAGGGCTTACAGATTAAAAAGATAAGGTGCCCGTGATCCCTCTCCTATTTCTCTGTTCAGGAGTTCAGGAGGTAGGTCAAGGAGCCCCGGCAAGACAAGCCTGCCGGGGAGAGGAGGCCCCGGCAAGAGGAACTTGGCGGGGAAGGGCGAAAGGAGCGCCTAGGAGAGCGTGGCGGTGACGCCGCCGTGCCCCAGGAGCTGCGCAAGGTGGTGGGCATGGGGAACGCATGCCCGGAGAGCCGCGGGCGCCAGAAGACACCAAGAGAACACCCTGGGCCGCCAGAGCTTGGCGGAGGCGGCGCGCCGGAGGCAGAGCTTGAAGACGGGTGGTGGGATCGCACGAGGGCACCTCGCCAGATTCGATTTAACGGCCTTGCCGCTCCTCCCCTCTTCCTCTTCCGCAGCCTCCCTACGCCACCGCCAAGAAGACGGCCCCGGAGTTCAGGCCGGCGACCCAGAGACGGGTCGCCGGATGCCTTGCGAGGCAGCGTGTCCGACGCCTAGTCGGGCCCGCCATCCCCGCCGCCGCCGCTGCCGCTCCTCCTCGCCGCTCTCGCCGGGAGGAGCCTCGCTATCCGAGGAGCTGTCCACACAGCAGCGCATCCGGGTCCCATAGTCGCCAAGACCTTGACGGCGAAGGTCACCATCCATTAACTTGAAATGGAGGGTGAACCCCGCCGCAAGCTATGGATCCGGCGAACGCCTTCCACCCTCGGTCGAAGAACATCACGCCGGGCTGGGGACACGACACTCACCCGAAAGTGCCGCTGATCCCGCAGCCCCTCATGCGCAACTCCATCACGCCGGGTGGATCCGCCCCATCGCTCGCAAACGGGCCGGCAGCCGGAGGCGACGACGAGGCGCCCGGGCGGCTTGATGAAGAACTCCCAGGGTCATCTCCGTGTGGACCGCGCCGTGGTCGAGATGCCGGGAGACGGGGAGGCACATCGCCACGACCGCCTCTCCCGACCGCCTCGCCACGCCTCGGCCTCGTCATGCCACGCCTCCCTCTCCCTCTCGTGGCCGGCTCCACCGCCACGGAGCGGATGGGGAGTGGTGCGCTGCCTAGAAGTGACCTCGCGCCACCGTCGAAGAACCAGGGTTCCTCCTTCCATGGAGGCAAGAGGAACAGAAGATGAAGACGAAGGAGAAGAGGATGAGTACGGCCATTGTGCTCCCCTTCCGCCTTTTTAAAGGGGCGAGGTGGGGCTCAACCGCCCTTCCGACCAATCAGAAGCGAGAAGGCCAGAGGAGCGGGCCGACTCGCCTTCTCCGCCTGCGTGACAGCCCGGTCTCCCACCTTCGCCGCCCGACCCACAAGCATGAGGGCAAGGTGGCTAAAAAGCGGAGCCGAGCGACGGGTGGGGCGACCCGCCTGCACCACGATCACGGGTGGATGTTTTAAAGGCTGCATGCGCCGCCCACGCCTCCCATGACGCCGCAATCGACGCGGCCGCTACGGGAGGGGAGGCGGCAGATGCGTAAGGTGCTCGGCACGCCAGGGCTTCTGTGTGCCTGCAGACTGCCTTGGGCCTGGCCCAACAGCGCTGCACTGCAGGCGGCCCAGGCCCGGGGCTCTGCCGGTGTACTAAGGTAGGGGTACCTCAAGACTTAACTTGTGCACGGGCAGCCGCAGCCCCCGTAGAGCTGGATCCACCAAATGCTTGCCGGAGACCATTCCTGCTCCATACCAAGCCATCCAAGAACAAAGTGTACAAGATAGAAAATCAAGACCCGCAAGAGGAGCTTGCCGGAAGGCCGCCTCGTGCTCAAGATTACGCCACTCATGCAAGCTCCCGCAAGAGGAGCTCGCCGGGAGACCAGAAGACTACATCTTAGAAGACACGCCGGGCGCTTATACGCCCGGGCGAGGGCCCGGGAGCGACAGTTACAGCCCAGAAGCTCCCTGCCCGCAAGACCAAGACCCGGCAAGGTGCTTGCCGGGAGAGCTCACACAGACGCCAAGATTCCAGCTCATCCGCCCACGCCGCCTTAAGCCTTCTCAGAGACGCGGCGGATGGTCTGTGCTGCATGAGGGTGCGGTGGCGCCCACGGTGGTGGCTCCATCGCCCGGCAAACGGAGACGCAAGGGGGAGCTTTTGGGGTCGACGGCGACGGGCATTTAATGCTCTTGTCCCCTCTGTCAAAAGTAGGTAGAATCCAATCGCTCAAGCAATCAGAGCTGCACTGTTCCCGCACTGCTCCAACCACCACCTCTTTACATTTTTACCCTCTACCCTACGCTGACACCTGTCGGTGACCCTTGCCCTATAAAAGGAGGCCCATGCACAACGAGAGGAGGTTGGACTCATTTGCAACTCTCACGCCGGTAGCTACCATCGTAGCTCTTCAAGCTCCGGCACAATACAACACAAAGCAGCAGAGGGTTTTACGCGACCATCGCGTCCGGCTGGGTAAAATCCCACAAGATCGCCTCGATCTGCTCTCCGCATCCTCCGCCTGCATCAAACTCACGAAGGGCCGCCCCGCCCCATAGGTGTCGTCCCCCGACTGGAGTGATCTCCGAGTCTAGATCGTGTCCACATTGGTGTCCCTGTGCTATGGAGTTCCGCTACGACATCATTCCGCTGCCGCGTAGTTGTTATGATCGAGGCCCCTTTATGTTTACTAAATAATGTACATACTGTTCAGCCGCACCGTGTGTGCCGCTTGGCCTCGCCACCTGTTGTAATATGAACTATGATCCGCTAGCATAAATAAAGCGGTTGTTTTCTGTACCAAGATGTTGTGTGTTGCTAGAAGACATGGTCTCTGGGCTGGCAATGCATGGTAAACTAGTTGATCTGAGCCAGGGTGCCAAAACACTTGGCATCAGAGCCGCGCTGACTGTAGGCCACGCTAGACTACGACGTGTTAACTGGACGTTAGTTACGAGTTTAAGTTGAGTGCCGGTAGCATTTGTAGCTGGTTGTTGCAATGTATGCACTTGTTTTATTTCTATGCCAACCTACTAATGTTTGTGAGTGTAGATGGCTCCCGTGCCGTATCCGTGCGATTGCAGCTAATGCCGCACACGCGCTGTCGCATCTCCTTCAGAACGGTTATGCGTCGGCTATACCCCTCGGTGACGACTCACCTATCGTAGGTACCGAGCGCCTAGCGTACTCGGTGTATGAGTATCACACAGTGGTAACTTGATAACCCACAAGTATAGGGGATCGCAACATCTTCGAGGGTAGAGTATTCAACCCAAATTTATTGATTCGACACAAGGGGAGCCAAAGAATATTCTTGAGTATTAGCTGTTGAGTTGTCAATTCAACCACACCGGATAACTTAGTATCCGCAGAAAGTATTTAGTAGCAAAAGTGGTATGATAATAATAGTAACGGTAGCAACAAAGAAAGATAAATGTTTTTGGGTTTTTGTAGTAGTTGTAACAAAGAGATACGGAAAAGTAAATGAGCGAAGAACAATATATGAAAAGCTCAGAGGCAATGGATCAATGATGGATAATTATGCCGGATGCATTCTCGATGCAATAATTATAACATAGGGTGATATAGAACTAGCTCCAATTCATTAATGTAATGTAGGCATGTATTCCAGTAAACAATCATACGTGCTTATGGAAAAGAACTTGTATGACATCTTTTGTCCTACCCTCCCGTTGCAGTGGGGTCCTTATGGAAACTAAGGGATATTAATGCCTCCTTTTAATAGAGAACCGAAACAAAGCATTAGCACATAGTGAATACATGAACTCCTCAAACTACGGTCATCACCGAGAAGTATCCCGATTATTGTCACTTCGGGGTTGTCGGATCATAACACATAATAGGTGACTATAGACTTGCAAGATAGGATCAAGAACACACATATATTCATGAAAACATAATAGGTTCAGATCTGAAATCATGGCACTCGGCCCTAGTGATAAGCATTAAGCATAGCAATGTCATAGCAACATCAATCTCGTAACATAGTGGATACTAGGATCAAACCCTAACAAAACTAACTTGATTACATGGTAAATCTCATCCAACCCATCACCGCCCAGCAAGCCTATGATGGAATTACTCACACACGGCAAAGAGCATCA
Organism: Aegilops speltoides; assembly: GCA_021437245.1. Taxonomy (NCBI): domain Eukaryota; kingdom Viridiplantae; phylum Streptophyta; class Magnoliopsida; order Poales; family Poaceae; genus Aegilops; species Aegilops speltoides. The sequence goes on along the minus strand of JAHHZJ010001027.1, from coordinate 6,475 downwards.
TGAAATTGGTGATGGAGGATGGTTGGTGATGACGACAGCGACGAATCCCCCTCTCCGGAGCGCCGAACGGACTCCAGATCAGCCCTCCCAAGAGAGATTAGGGCTTGGCGGCGGCTCCGTGTCGTGAAACGCGATGAAACTTTCTCCTTGATTTTTTCTTCTTCGAGACGGTATATATGGAGTTGGAGTTGAGGTCGGAGGGTGTCCAGGGGGCCCACGAGATAGGGGGCCGCACCCTAGGAGGGGGGGGGGGGCTGCCGTGTCTCATGGACAGGCCGTGGGCCCCCTGGAACTAGTTCTTTCGCCAGAAATTCTTATTAAATCTGAAAAGTGCCTCAGTGGATTTCCAGGACATTCCGAGAACTTTTCTTTTCTACACATAAAACAACATCATGGTAGTTCTCACTGAAAACAGCGCTCATCTGTGTTAGTTTCATTCAAATCATGCAAGTTAGAGTCCAAAACAAGGGCAAAAGTGTTTGGAAAAGTAGATACGTTGGAGACGATCAACTCCCCAAGCTTAAACCTTTGCTTGTCCTCAAGCAATTCAGTTAATAAACTGAAAGTGATAAAGAAAAACTTTACAAACTCTGTTTGCTCTTGTTGTTGTAATATGAAAAGCCAAAGATTCAAGTTTCAAAGAAATATTATGAACTAACCATACTCACAATAACACATAGGTCTCGCAATTACTCATATCAATAACATAATCAGCTAGCGAGCCATAATAATAAAACTCGGATGACAACACTTTCTCAAAATAATCATAACATAATATAACAAAATGGTATCTCGCTAGCCCTTTCGAGACCAAGAAACATAAATGCAGAGCACCTTTAAAGATCAAGGACTGACTAAACATTGTAATTCATGGTAAAAGAGATCCACCAAGCCATACCCAATATAAACCAATAATAATGAATGCAAATGACAAGTGTGCTCTCCAAAGGGTGCTTTTAATAAGAAGGATGCTGACTCGACATAAAAGTAAATAGATAGGCCCTTCGCAGAGGGAAGCAGGATTTGTAGAGGTGCCGAGCTCGATTTTAAAATAGAGATTGAATAACACTTTGAGCGGCATACATATGTCTGTCAACGCAACAACTATGAGATGGCTGTATCTTCCATACTACATGCATTATAGGCGCTCCCAAACAGAATGGTAAAGGTTTATACTCCCCAACCACCAACAAGCATCAATCCATGGCTTGCTCGAAACAACGAAAAGGCCCAACATACAACAGCCCTGGGAGAGTTTTGTTTAATTATTTTGATTTGCTTTGATCTTTTGGATCATGGGACTGGGCATCCCATTCTGTGCCCTTTCTCGTGAATGAGGAGCGGAGTACACTCCTCTTTAGAATAACCCACCTAGCATGGATGATATAGGCAGCCCTAGTTGAAACATGAGCTGCTCGAGCATACAAAACAGAATTTCATTTGAAAGTTTGAGTTTGGCACATGCAAATTTACTTGGAACGACAAAAATACCGCATATAGGTAGGTATAGTGGACTCATATGGAACAACTTTGGGGTTTAAGGAGTTTGATGCACAAGCAGATTCCCGCTTAGTACAGTGAAGGCTAGCAAAAGACTGAAGCTAATTAATCGAGAGAGCGACAACAATCGTAAACATGCATTAAAATTAATTCACACCAAGTACAAGCATGAGTAGGATGTAATCTACCATGAACATAAATATCATGAAGGCTTTCAACTACATGCGTGAACATGTGCCAAGTTGAGTCACTTAATACATTCAAAGGAGGATACCATCCCATCATACCACATCATAATCATTCTAATAGCATGTTGGCACGCAAGGTAAACCATTATAACTCATAGCTAATCAAGCATGGCACAAGCAACTATAATCTCTAAATGTCATTGCAAATATGTTTACTTCATAATAGCTGACTCAGGAACGATGAATCGTCTACAAAAACAAAAGAGGTCGAGTTCATACCAGCTTTTCTCATCCCAATAAGTCCATCATATATCGTCATTATTGCCTTTCACTTGCACGACCGAACGATGTGTATAATAATAAGAGTGCACGTGCATTGGACTAAGCTGGAATCTGCAAGCATTCAACTCAAGAGAGAAGACAAGTAATATTCGCTCCAAATTAAATAAACAATCAAGCATATAAGAGCCAATAAGCATTTTCAATATGGTCTTCTCGACCCCCAAAAGAAAGAAAAGAAAATAAAACTATTTACACAGGAAAGCTCCCAACAAGTAAAAGAAGAACAAGAAATAGTTTTGGGTTTTCATTTTAATTTCTATTATGTCGTGGGAAACGAACACCTATGGGGCAGGGCCCCTTTCGGTCCGGCAAGGGAGCGGAGAGCGCATGAAGAGCGGATCGAGGCGAAGCGTGTGAGCGATTTTTACCCAGCTTCGGAGCTCTCCGGAGAGATAATACTCCTACTGCTGCTTTGTGGTTGTATTATGTTCTTGCTCGAGAGCGTGAGAGTGTTCTCGTTTCGAATGAGTCCCATCCCCTCTACGTTGCGCATGGGCCTCCTTTTATAGGCTAAAGGGGTCACCGACAGGTGGCAACGCATGCAGGGGTACAAATGTAAAAAGAGGGTTGGTACAACCGCTTCTCAAAGGCACCCTACCTAACTCGACGGCAGGGACAAGAGCATTTAATGCCCGTCCGCGCCGCCCAACAAAGGCGTAAAAGCGACCGTTAGGGACGCCACCGCTGCCATGATGGCCTTCGTCATCTCCACTCGCCACCGCACCGCTTGGCTGACAGACTTCCCGCCACGCGCGCTGAACGGTCCTGCGGCGACACGCCGACGGATGTGCCGGAGCGCGGCACAGAGTGGTAGCCGCCATGCGCAAGCGCCTTTGCCGCGTCTTTGTCTTGTCGCGCCGGAAGCTTGTCACTCATCGGTCTTGCCGGACGCGCGCGCGTCGCGGCAAGTTTCTTGAAATGCCTTGGTTGGCCTTCCCGGCAAGCTCCTCTTGCTGGGGCCTTGTCCTTCCGTGCAAGCTCCTCTTGCCGGGCCTTGTCTTCTCGCTTAAAACACTTTGTTCTTGAATGGCTCCAATAGGAAATACGGAGGGTCTTGGCGGCACCCGCAAGCCTTGCCGCTGGTCGCCGCGATCGCCTGCGCACAAGTTCGGGATACTAAGGTACCCCATACTTTAGTACACCGACAGAGCCCCGGCCTGGGCCATACACGGTGCCGAAGCGCTGTTGGGCCAGCCCAAAACAGGCACGGGCACACGCGCCTGGTCCACACCATATCTAACTCCGATTCACCGCGCCCTCCCATAACGGCATGCGCCGAACGCGCGCCGTGGGAGAGATCGTGGGTGATTCTTTATTAGGAAAAAGCGAACGCTCGCCTCCTCCTCTTTATAGGCAGGGAAACAGGGCCGTTCCCCACCTTCGCCACTTGCGGTTCCTTCCTCGAAATCTCCGCCGCCCTCCGCTTCCCACAGCCGAAGAGAGCGGCGCTCGCCTGCCGCCGCCATGCCGCCGCCAATGCCCTCGCCTCCCCACCGCCCCGCCATGGCTCAAGACCGAAGGGTGCAAAGTCGGCCGAGGCGCTGCGGCTTGAGGCACTATGGAAGGAGCGGCACTCTTCCCCGAGCTCTCCGCGAAGGAGCCGAGGGAATGGTTCTACCTTTTCTGGTCGACGGAGACGCGGTCGCATCCGCGCACGCAAGTACTCTCCGCCGAAGCTTCTACTTCGAAATGGTGTCCGAAAGGATACCCCTTCTTTCCATTGTTCTTCTATTGCAGGCTCTGCCCGCCCTTTTCCGATTTCTTCTGTGACATCATGAACACATACGGGCTCCATCTCCTCGATTTCACCCCCAACGCCGTACTGACCATGGCGGTTTTCGCACATCTCTGCGAGAACTTCGTCGGAATCCACCCAAACGTAGCCCTTTTCCGCCACTACTTCATGCCCCGGGTCGAGAAAGGAGAGCCCTTATCTGGCGGGATCGCCTGGATCTCGAGAGCCGATATGAAGGAGGTCTATCTGGAGGGGGAGCTCCATAGCAAATGGGAGGACTGGAGAGTGGAGTGGTGTTGGATTGTTGATGAGGATATGCAGCCATTCACCAACTTGCGCCAAGCCCGAGTAGTGCGCGGCGGCGATTGGAGCGCCCTGGCGGTGGACGATGCTAGATTGAAGATCGCCACCACCCGGATCCTGCGGCTCAGGCTTGCCGGGCTCACTGTAGGGGCTGTTGGCGCGGACTTTCTTCGCCGCCGCATCGCCCCTCTACAGGAGAGGGGGAGACCCACCTGGTTGTTCGGGGGTCCGGCGGATATCATGAGGCTGCGCCCAGGCCTCAATTTTAACTTCACTATTTTGGAGTTGGACGGGACGCTCAAGGAACTGTTCAAGCATGACCCCAACCATCCCGAGTGGTTCAGGCTGCCGCAGGGCGTCGTCCCATTGTGCAACAACTCCTAGCTCGACCGCATCCACGCAATGATGCCGGAGTGCGACTCGCATGGGATTATCCCAACTTGGCAGGAGCCTGCCGACGACGTCGTGTAGCAATTCTTCGACGACTTGGTGGAGGTGGCGGTCCACGTCGACGAGCAGAGGCTCCTCACCCGCGACACCACCGATGACGAGATGTGGCGCAGTGCCACCAGGGCAGAAGAGGCGGTGGTGGCCGCCGCCGCGGGCGAGTTCGGGTTTACTGTGGAAGAGGCAGAGGCAGCCGAGGCGGCAAGCCTTGCCGACCGAGAGGAGCTTGTCGGGGAGGTCGTTAGCAGGAGAGCCTCAAGCGGCGAAGCGAGCCTGGGCCGGGGGCGCAAGTGGCCAGCCGTCTTCAAGCAACTTGCCGCAAGCGGAGCCTCCAGTGCAGCCCCCAGCCAACCAAGAAGGCGCCCGCAGGAACGGGACACAGCAGGCGGCAGACGGGCTAACAGCCGCCAGGCCAAGGACACGCCCCATCTGCCAAGCACTGCTGCTGGGAGCATCTCACATCAAGCCGCAACTTGAGCGGGTCCTCCGGGCCGCTCGCTCGATCTGCCGCAGCTCCCGCTAAGCGGCTAAGGGAGCCTACTCTCCATCTCGTCACACCAAAGAGTTCCGGATTGACCTCTCCGCCAGCTCCGACGAGGAGGAAGAAGAGGAGTAAGTTTTTCTGTTGTGTTTATATTTCTTCAATTCTTGATGATTCTTGTCTTGTATCCGATCCGCTTCCTCTCAATCTTGTTCCTTTTCGTGACTCGCCGAGAGCAGCGAAGAGGGCCAAGGTCCCCGTGGTTGTCATCGAGGACGATCCTGCTATGACGACAGAGGACACGCCCGAGACCACCTTGTCGGACCCGCAATTACTCCTCGGCAGCCCCAGCCATAGAGCTGTCACATCCCTAGTTCCGCCCCGACCTATGCTAGCTTCCATGTGTGCATCATGTTTAAAATTCAAATGAAATTTGAATTGAGGAATTTTCAAAAGCCTCGAAACCTCTAAAATAACCAACATTTAAATCTCATCAATGAGTCCAAGAAAATGTTCCTATTATTCCGTAAAAATATTGGCATGAGGTAAAGTGCAAACCAATATTTTTGGAGTGACTGAAACATTTATTTTGGGCCTTTGAGTTAATCCAATAACTATTTGCATTGGATATATATATTATATATAATTAATATATGTCCAATAATTTTGGAACATTTTATGTGGTTTGGTATATTTTAGTTCTAGCCACATAATTATTTTCAGGATTTTATAAAATGGTTTAGTATTTTACTAAACCAAAACAAAACAGTAACAAAATAGAAAACAATAAATAAAAGCAGAGAGAGAGAACTTACCTCACCACTCGGCGCCTACCAAGCCCACTGGCCTCACTGGCCGCCCACCTGGCAGCCCAGCCACTAGCCCAGCCCACTAGCCTTCCCCCCGTCGCCTTCCTCATGACAAGAGGACGCAGGGCGTGGCCGCCGCTGCGGCGCACACGCCTCGGCCACCTCCGCTTGCCGCCTCCCCTCGACGCCTGGCTTCTCCGGTGGTGCCACGCACCTCCCCTCTCTCCCTTACACTCCTTCGTCCTCCCTCCTCTGCTTTCTCTCCCGAACACCCGAGCGAGTTCGCCGCTGCTCACCATAGCCGCGCCACCGCCTCCTCGACCTCGGCCAGGCTCGCGAGCTCTGCCTCGACGCCCCGACCCTCGACGACCCACGAGGCCCCGGACGCTGCAACGCCGCCACCGATGCTTTTCTCCTCGCTGCCGGAGATCGACTCGCCGCCCGCCAGCTCCGCCTTCCCGAGCTCGCCTCGCACCTTTGCAACCGCCGAAGCTTCCCTCGACCCCTCTCTGTTGTCCCATTTTCACGCCAGAGTCCTAGTTCATCGGGCGGCGAGCATCTCGCCGCCGCCATGGCATAGCTGCCCGCAGCCGCAAGAAGCTCGCAATCGAAAGCACGCCACCGCGTTTCAAGACGCTCGTGAGTCGACCACGACCACCCGCTGCCTCGC